>JBCNYG010000019.1:24217581-24230577 GCA_039654305.1 Porochilus rendahli
ACAGATGCCTCTGATTCCTACAAAGAGCCTTTGGCCTCGATATACCATCTCTCACACACACACACACACACACACACCACCCTGCTTGGCATTATAGTTATATTACTATATATATTGTACATTCAACCTCTGTAGCTGTTTGAGCACTGGCCTGAAACACCAGGCAACATTCCTCATATGTTATTATTGACGTCAAGTGGCTGACGCTCACTATCACACACACCCTTGTGTACACACAAGAAATACTTCTTTGACAAGAGTCACCTGACACCACAGAACAATTTTCTGTGCAACTGCTCCCAGACTCGACATGACTGATGCAGCGATCTATCTAGTGAATGTGTACAGGGTACTCAGTGAACAGGTGAACTCAGATTTGAGTGTCGTGATCCATTTTTTTCTCGATGACCAAACGAATAATGGCGTCAGTGCATTAATGTTTTTTTTTTGTTTGTTTTTTTTAAACACAAATTACTGTAGAGGCAAAAACATTCAAAACAGGATCCTCCCCTGGTCTCTCAAACTAGCTAAAATTGGCCACAAATGTATTTCTAGCTTGTGCAGAGAACATCTGAGTCAATGGCACATGACTATGAAGAGATGAGCTACTACACCAGATGTAGCCCATGGAAGGCCCTTTGTTCCTCTAACGCCATATTAGGACATTAGTCTGAATGATGAATGAGACAAACCACCGTGCACTACAGCACAAGAGCAGAGGGAACCTCTCACGTCTTCTACCGAGTGAATCTGTGATTTTGTTCAAGGAGAGACCCTGTGGAGATACATACTGCGATGAATAAACTTATCCCTCCTCTCTCTCTATTTTGCAAAAGCCAAATCACAATCATTTGTGTGCACACACTCACTAGAGAGTGAGTGTGTACAGTGCTATCAGTCCCAGTGGAGCTGCAGGTCAGGGGTATCAAGGAAATCGGAGCCAATCCCCAGTGGATCGAGGGGTCCGACAAACCTTGGCATGGTCAGGTCCAGCCACTCCATGCTGTCCATTCCTGCATCCTGCAGGCTGAAGGAGGAGGAGGAGGACAAGGGTGCAGGTGTATCACTGAAGCTCAGATCAGAAGTGTCCATGGGGGAGTGGGGTTGCTCCAGCAGTTGGCTGTGTAGCTCTTCTAGAAGCCCCAGAGTCCTGTGCTCTGACTCGCCCCCCAGTGTGCCCTCCAGCAGCGCCTCCAGCTGGTTGTCTGAGGCCAGAGAGGCCAGGCTGGGCATGGGCTCCACCAGCAGTGCCGGAGGCGGTGCCATCTGTACCTGAGCAGGGGGCCGAGACAGGGCAGTGTTGACAGGTAAAGTGGTGATGTTGGCGGTGACTGGCATCAGCTTAGGCGCAGATGGTTCCTGCTGACTGAATGGGGTGATCTCTGCAGGGGCAAAACAACATTCAACAGAAAGCACAAGGTTAAAAAACTCAAAAAAAAACAAATAAACATGGACGCGACTTTCTCTACTGAAGCCTTTTGCACAATACTGATATTTGGTCACAGCCTGCTTTTCAGTCTAATCTTTATCTGAAACAAATGTGTGATATCCACAGACAAGAACCTACACATTTTACATCACAGTACGCAGTGCTGTGTGGAATTGTTTCTCCATCACAGGTTTTAAACAGTGAAGGTTTTTCACAGTTCCCTAGCAACTTCCCTACTTCTCCAAATTACCACGTCTGTGTCTATCAGGTTAAACAAAGGTGGGCACACAATAATCACACTTTCTTCAGCATTTTCAGTTGCAATTAATTTTGTTTCGAAATAATAAAATAATGTTTTTACATATTACATACATACATAATTTATAAGTTAAGCTTTCCAATCTATGGTTTCAGCTAATCTGAAGAATATTTATTTGTTATCCATATAGATTTTGTTCCTGGATATCTCACATTAAAACATTTCTTCTGATCTCCTTCATGACTTTACTGAGATGATATGATTATTATTTAATTAATAGCACCATACAGTATATGTCCAAAAAGTTTATAGACACCTGACCCTCACACCCACCTGAGAACCAAAGTACACTACCTTGTTAACTCATCCAAAAGGACATTAGTCTTTACTGTTACAGTTAAACAATACTACATATTGAAATTTTTTGACCAAAGAACTATTGGTTGACAGAACTATTACTTCCTTATTGAAGGAAATTGAGCAACTTTATCATGCATGAGCGATGAACACATCAAACCACACCTTAGTCAACCACAGCACGGAGTGAAGTACCTACACGGACATCCCTAGGTCCCGTAGGATTCACAAATTGCACGTGTGGTGCCTCAGGTAATTAGGTCAGACCCCTTCAATATATGGTGACGGACCCTGGGGTGAATCTTTCAAGTTTTCCTTATAGGGCAGGGCTGTCAAACTCATTTTCACTGAGGGCCACATCCCCAAATTTTTAGATAATCAAGGGTCAAACATACATTCAAAAAGGGCAGCTATGAAATCTGCATGGCCATTGTATATTGTACATTATTTGTTTATATATTTGTCCTCTTTTCCTTTATTTACTTTCCTTTTCTGAAAATGCTTGACAGTGACAAGCTAGCTTGCAATCTTTCCTGAGTCATGAATGGCTAGCTGTTTAGGTGAAATAGATAAGCTCCACCTAGTGTATGGATGATGAATGACATTTCATGGTAATAGTTAATGCAATAAATGTACAGTAATCATAAACTTTAACGGGGGTTTAGCAAAACTAAGCTAGTGGCCAAGAGGATTAGTGAATTGAAACTATTAGTCCTCCTTCATATTTACTGGTCAGGAACACTATATCTTCTTTGGCTATTGGATTTGTCAGGTCACCAGCAAGATAACTTGCTAGCTAATTTCACTCGCCCTACAGATTTTTTACTTGCCACGGACCAGCAGACTAGTATTAATTTCCACCCCTGCTTTAAAAGCTCTCGCGGGAAACATAAAATGAGTTGGAGGGCCGGATTTAGCCCACAGGCCTTGAGTTTGGCACCCGTTACAGGAAAACACATTTAATTAATAAAAAATATTGTCGATGTGGACATATTAAGGTACCAAAGTCTTAAAAATAAATAAATAAATAAAATAAAAACATTCAAGGTATCTTTTTCATTCAGTGCATCAATTAAAATCGACAGAATTTTTTGACCTTCCTGATGAGTGCCTTTAAGTTAGTTTGGATTAAATTCACATCACAGTGGACCTCTTGTTTATGGGAATTATGGGAATACACAACAGACATGGTTAATACATTTTGTGTTAACAAATGATGGCATGTTCCTTTAATCTAAGAGCACATACCTCCACTTTCTATGAGAATATCAAACAGATCATCCATCTGCTGACTGGTCGCTGTTGGAAGCTGCACCACAATAAAATCAGAACAGAAACAGTGTTGGTGTGAGTAACAGCAGCAGATGGACTCCGCAGTGTGTTTGTGTCGAGGTGCATATAAATATGAGATGAGACCTGTGTGACGGCAGCTGCTTGCAGGCGGCGTGTCTGTTTAACAGCATCCTCATAAGGAGGTGGTTCTCGGCTCTTAGGGGCGTGACTGAATGATGAAGATGGCAGGATGAAGGCATTCGAGACCTGAGAGGGTGACTAACACAACACGGCTACTTGCACACATCCCAAAAAAAAACAAAAAACAAACGAGCACTGAAATGACACATGTAAATGGCAGTTCCTCTACCTTATGCAGAGGGCCGTTGGTGAGGGAGGGTGCTACTGGGGCAGTCTGAGCAGACCGCATATTCTCTGGGGAGCTGCTCAGGAAACAGCGAGGCATCTCCAGACCTGCCTGATTTTCAATGGCACCAAACTGAAAAGCAGACCCAGCAGAGCTACACATAGGCAGGGTCTGTGCAAAAACATAGCAAGGTATGAGGCAACGACAAAACCAATGATCATATATTCCTAACACAAAGAGCATCTGCTAAGCAGTTTCAGATATGCTGCCCACTAACCGCCCCGATATACAACCATTAGAAGACACTTTGGTCAGAGGGCTCAACTAAGGGCATGTGATAGTAGATAATGATGAAAGGCATCCTACCATTCAGTGAAAGTCCCACCAGTGTTTCTTTCTATTCCTGAGATCTGGTTACATACAAGGCTGACAACCGAACTGAGGCCAGGACCACAGGCATGCTCACTCACTGGGCGCCTGGCACCGGCGAGCATGTTCTGATATTACTCGGGTAACTCTAGCACAGCTATACCAGACACCAAGCAGCAATCTTATTTATGTAGGGCAGTTGTGGCTTAGTGGTTAAGGCGATGGGTTACGGATCTGAAGAACAGCGGTTCGATCCCCACAATCACCAATATTGGGCCCTTGAGCAAGGCCCTTAACTCTCAAGTGCTCAGTTGTATAAAAAATTATAATTGTAAGTCGCTCTGGATAAGACATTATTTGGACTCCTATTGCCCAATCCTAAAGCCACCCTAAATACCCCTCATCTTGACTGATCTACTTTCCTTCACAGGTTCTTCCAACTTGGTTAATCATTGTTAAAAAAAATCCAGTTTACTCTACAGAAGAGGAAAATCAGAGCTAGACACCAGTGTTTAAACTGTTTGTCACTGTAATGTAATTAACAATCCAGAGATGATGCAACACAAACCAGTCCAACAGCAACACAAAAATAGGATAACCTTAAACAAAAGGTTTTTTAACCTGGACCCACACACAACTTGTATCATATAACAGCTGAACGTGACACTGAATTTACTCTTGATGGATTTGCAGACGTATCCTGGTATTCCGGATGTCACTCCATCACTACATTAAATTTTCTGTCTGTTCTGTTCGCTGATACAGACCAATCTTTCTGTACTCTTCACCTACCAGCCTTAAGCAAATAAATAAACTCTTCTTAAATTAGTGGTGTCTGGTCTCTACAGACACGTTTCCACCTGGTTCCATTTATCTGGAATCCCACCCACCATTACACACAAGAAGCATTTATCATGTGTCATGCTGATTAAGTAATCAACATGAGGAATTTACAAAATAAAGAGTCACCTGCACTATATTGTTGTGACTGACAGGCTGTGGTGAGGAGCTCTCTGCTTTGCCAGGCTGCAGCTGAGTGGTCTGGATCAGTCCTTGGCCTTGAGGAGAAACAGCTGCTTGGAGGACAGGCTGTTAAACAGAACGCAAATATTATAAACACAGACACAAAGAAACAGAATCAATGTAAACAGCACAACAGCTTTAACCCAGGTGGCGTTTTCAGGTAGCTCTATTAAGGTAAGAAAAACCAATGGCATGCTTGACAGGTACCTGTAGATTGACATTCGTATTTGTGAGCTGGATTGTTGTGGTGCTGTTGGGCAGAGAGACCGGGAGCAGGATCTGGGTCCCCGTGTGCGGTGAAGCTAGTACAGTCTGGGGCTGCCCGATGACCTGTGACACGCCCTGATGACTGATAAAGAACTGCGGTAAAGGGGTGGCTGTCACCGATGCAGCGTGGCTTTTCTCCAGCTTCACTAGAGATCGAGTGCTATGGGATGCCAGCGTGCAGTTTGGCATAACTGCACTCTCAGTCTTTACCGTGACCTGGGAAGCAGCGTGATTGATGCTGCTGTTACTTTCTGGTGAGGCAGGGATCTGGGTACTCCTCTTCTCCACCTCTAGCTGCATCTTCAGTTCCTCCACCAACTTCTGTTCCTGTTCCAGCTTCCGCAGCAACTCCTCAATCTGACGCTCCTTTTCATGCAGCCTCCTATCCTGCTCCTCAGGAATGGCTGCCGGCTGGCCACTACCAACGCTGCTTTGGCAGTGGGTTTCTGGTTGACCCTCCATAGCATCCTCTCTAGTGTGCACCTCTGAGGATAATGGGGATACAGGTGGAGTGGGGCTGTGGGTCTCAGGGGCCTGCTGTGAAGGTGAAAGGCATGTGGTGGTGTTGGACACCTCCATGGATGTGCTGCAGGTCTGTGTGTTTGGATTGGTGTTGGGAATTGACACAGAGCTCTCCTGATAAGGCTTTAACCGTTCGATCAAGTCTGTTTTAGTTCCAGACACAGGTAGCCCACGCAGCTTTAATTCCATTTTTAGTTCAGCCACCTAAAGGACGAAACAACAGAAAGTGACTAAACGTAATAAACAAATAACTAATTTATGCACCGTTTGCACAAATGTCTTTCATACAGTTCACAGCATTCCAGCTTTGATGTTACAGTACCTCCTTTTCTGCATATTTTGTGTTACCGGATGTTAGCATGCATCAAGTTTTTGCCAAGAAGCACCAATCACAACACATAACAGCCCATCAAAACTGCTATGCATACGGACACCACACCTATGTACGACCCAAAAACAAGTTCAATGACGAGAGAAAAGCTTACAGAGCAGTCACTTTAAAGACTGTACAGACATGTTGACGGGCAACAAGCTAAGGTTAGCAGCTACTGCTTATTTCATATTGAGAGTGAACAAGCTAAGGCTAGCAGCTAGTGCGAATTTCATGTTCAGAGGAAACAAGCTGAGGTTAGCGGCTAGTGTGTATTTCTAGTGAAATATTTTATTTGTTGAAAGAATTATTGTGTTGAAAGCTCTTAAACAATTTTTTTTTTGCATCTTTTCACAGCTGCAACAAAATTCTGACAGTATGATGTTTGAAATGATTTTTATGATTTCACCACCGCAAGCCATGAATATATGTTTCACTCTGTGATCCAGTGAATGTAAAAACGCTATTGGGCTGCAAAAGCTGTGTGCTGGTTCTTTTCCTGTACTCTGCTATGCTATACAATTACATTGCAGGATACAATGACCCAAAATAATACTATTGATTTAGGATGAAGCCATGAATCAAACTTGATCGGTCTTGAGTATATTGAGACATTCTTAAAGTTTCATGATGATTATGACTTATTTTTTTAATTATCTTCCTAAAACCGCCAGATTGAAGGTGGACAGAGAAAAAAGAGAACTTCAGAAAAACCAAGTGCCCATCCCGTCCATAGAGTATGGTGATCCTCTCGTGCAGGCCTTATTATAGTGTTTACCCTGCTCTACCAACATCCTCTTTAACTCCAGAAGGGCTGTAAATTACACAGTTATTTGAATTAGGTGTGTTAGAATGTACAGAATCTGAGTTGGGAATCTTTGATATAATCGAGGAATTATCACATGCGCAGTATTACTATTTTTATTATCATAATTTGCTATACCCAAGGCTAAAGCTCAATCATGATCACTACTCAGGTGACATTAAAAAACCCACTGAGTGGGTAATCACCTTCATCTCTTCCAGGTTGGCTGGCAGTGTGCCGGCTTTGCGGCTTGACAGGGTGTTATTCGGGCGCACTGGTGCAGGAGGAGGCAGAGACACCACAATGGAGGCAGGAAGACTTTGGGCACTGTTAATGGCAACAGTAGCAGTGCTGCTTTGCCCCTCCAACACAGGCCTGAACAGGAAGTGGGGTGGAGATGGGAAGAAGCAGGAGAATTAAATCTGTTAACAACATGGAGGAAACAATTTCCTCTGTCCTCCTCTTTCACAATAAACAAACCTGGTTGTGAACAATGCACATCAGGCAGGATAAAAAGCAACAGCTTAAGTTAAACAAATCTTGCACATGTTCAGATAGAGATGGAAAAGCAAGCTAAATAAAAATCTCACTGACTTCCTGCCATTAATTAAGATCAACGGACTTGTTATTGGAAACTAGGTAATGGGCCTGAGGTCCTTTGGCAACAACAACATCAGTTTTTCCAGCTACAAATGCATGTATATGCACTCACAACCCGACTGGTTGACAAATAACAAACTAGTAACTATACATGAAAGCTTTAAAGACAGAAGGTGAACTTTACTAATATCTAAACCAGTCGGCAGCTGGGGTACAGTGCACAGGGGGATATTTACTATATTACGGGGTACAGCTCCATAACTAAAGTACTACAGAGTACAAACTAAGACAGAGAGGATGAAATGAGGGTAATGAGAGTCAAGCTTACTTGAGGGGAGCCGGCAGAATGGTCTGGTAGTTGTAATGTTGTTGTTGTTGCTGACTGAGGATCTGCAGCTGCAAGAAGAGCTGCTGCTGCTGCAGTAAGCGAGCATAAGACGAGTCCATAGGAGCTTCACTGGGCTCCTGTTTCTGATCAGGGGGAATGTACTGATGATACTTCAGCTTCTTCACTCGTGGTTTGCCCTCTTTGTTTTTCTTACTACGACTCTTGTCACTACTCTTAGGCTGACTTTGCTATGGAATGAAGAGCAAAAGAAAATCATTGATTTTGCTTGCTTAAATAAAAGTTGGAGCCGAGATGCTGAAGATGTTCTAATTAGACTTAACATCTAATGTTCATGACCAGTTTGAGATAGACTAACCTTGATAAGAGGAAGCACAGATTTGGAGGGAGGAGTAGTGATTGGTTGAGGTGGTAAAGCTGGAGGGCTGACTGCCTGTTCACTGGAGGAATAAGGTTTAAGAAAGTCTCCTGTAACCTGTGTGATAGGAGGGCAGTGCTGCAGCAAGAAGACAAACCGGTTACAAAGGGATGCTCTACCAAACTCCCAGCATTTCATATTTTATACATATTTTATACACATTCCATTTAAAGCAGGAATTAAAATCACCTGCATGAAATTATTCGGCAGGGGTGAGGAGGCCTCCATGGGCTTTGAATCCCCAGGTGAAGGTGCGGAACCGTGGGACTCCTGACTGGCAGGCTGCTCCGGAGAAAATGCATCACCGCTGTCTTCATCAAACTCCTGTGTTTTGGGGTAATGCATCTGGCCATCTGCAAACGCGACACCAGCAGAAAGCAGCATATTCACCTGCACTTGTATAATCACTAATAGAACACAAAATCTGTACATCATATTAGGGATGCACTGATACCGATGCTGGTTTGATTGCTCTGATTGTATGAAGAAAAAAACCCCCACCATATGATACTGTGTGACAAGCCCAGTCTGCATAAGAGGTCCACATAGTACTACACTTCAGCAGAAGTTACCTATGGGACAGCTCTAGAGAAGTGATAGCATTGTTTAGCCAGTAGGTTGTTCTTAAAGCAGTATTATCAGCTACTGACATCAAGAGATTTCAGTGCAATGTATAAAAACATGTACTGAAAAATGGTACTGATACATCTCTACAGCCTCAACAGACACACCTCTTAGCCCTCCTCTGAACGTGTGGTCAATTTATTTACCAATAATAGCTTCTTTGACACTTGATGCCACGGGCAGGATATTTTTCTCCACCAACTCCATGGGGCCAGGTCGCTGTGCAATCTTCTCATTGAGATCATCAGCCAGTCGAGCTCTCTTCAGCTTCAGCTGTGTAGCCTGCAGTGATGGTTCGGCCACCGTCTCTGCCAAATCAACAGAAAACAGTGATATTGAGCATACATTCCAAAAATACTGCCACCAAAACCATGACAGGCCATCCCTACAAGCCTCACCAAGCTCTGTTATTCCAGTAAGAACGGTGGAAATGATGGCTTACCTTGCAAGATGTGCATGCGGACAAGCTCAGACCTTTCTGGACGACTCCGAATCTTGTGCTTTAGGAAATTCTCAGTCTGTAGACAAATTAAGAAAAGGTTAAAATTGTGGGAATATTTCCAGCTCAGTAAGGGACCAGTGCTGGAAAAATAAGAGCTAGTGTAATTTGCAAACAGAAGCCCAGGCTATTTAAACATTTCAGTGGTCCCTATGAACTGCATCAAGGTAGAGAGATCGGCATTCCTCTTTGTACTTGGAGTGATAAGAAATTTTGGAAATTTCCTGAATTTTGGGGGGTGGTGAGGATTAGAAAATGCCCGGTGCTTACTCTGGCTCTCTCCAGGCTGCGGATCTGTTCATGGAAGGCCGCTGGGCTCTTGAGAGCTGAAAACAGTAAAACACAGAGCCAATGAACATTCTACAAACTGCAGACTCATGGTACATGTTACAGCTGGTGTGACAACATGCTCTCTGAAAGTATAACCAACCTCAGGAGAAAAAGATACATTTTTATCTGTAGAAACATGCGCTTAAACATGTAATCAATCTAAAAGCTGTGTCTTAGGTCACAGACGAGTCAGTGGACAAAATGGTATGTGTGTTTTGGTACTTTTGCAGACTTCAGACAGAGTGCTTGTGAGAGGAGTAATGAGTAACAGTGGGGTAAGCTTTGGAAAAATTAGAGCACTTATAAAAAAAAAAAAAAAGAGAGAGAAAAAACTGCAGATAAAAAAACAACAGCACATTCTTTCTCCTTTTAAAAACTCCCTGTCTGATATCGAACAATGAATTATTCTTAAATAAATGTACTGAGGCACAACAGAACATTTTTCCAGTATGAGGGTTAGTTAAGCAGCATGGACGAATGGTAGAGGTTGTACTCACGTGGCATGATGCCCTGGTCAACAAGTTGCTCCCGAGTGCGTCGCTGCTGTAGCCGCAACTGAAGGACTGTAGGAAACAACAACACAGTTACTCATCATGTCACTGCATAGTTCTACACATGCTGGATAGGATGGGATAGCAAACATCAATCTGGATGCGCCTTTTTTTTAAGCAGTCTCTCTCTCTCACACACAATACAAAAAAACATTCCTACACACTTTCCTTCTTTTTACACACATTGCATAGGGGCAGTTAAAAAGCTGCATTGTTCCTGTAGCTATTTTAAATACATTCTTTAGCCAGCATATACAGGTCCAACAATTTATGAAGAAGATGAGAACTATTTGTCAGCTGGAAACAAAACAATATAACCAAAATATTTGATAATTACTGAATTAAAAAGAAACTAAAGATGTTTTAAAATGCCATGTGCACCCAAAAATATTGATCATCCTACATTCTCAATTAAGATATTCTTCATACTGCTCACTGTGCTCACCATGACTTTATTACGATTTAAACCGAGCTCCAGGCTATCTCTGAGAACAACTGGTAAAGGTACTTCACATGCCTTTGCTCCTTGAGTCTCAATTAATTCGGTAAAATAATTGCAAAAGAGGTGCTACTCTCACATCTCATCTCTTAAACAGCATCCAGAGGCAGTTCTTTTAGTGTGGACTCAGCTGAGTTACTGAAACACGAACAAACAAGCAAGGCAGCTGAAGAACACCCCCAACCCCCAAAAAAGTGCTAAATACAAATACTGAAATTGGCTTGTTTATATCAATCTGGTAATGAACCAGTGGAAAGGGCAGCACCTGAGCTGAAGGCGTTCCTGCAGGCGGCATGGTGCTCTACTCTCAGACACGCCATCATTCTTCTGACGCGTACGCCTGGGTCTCAGTGAAGAATCTCAGAGCTTTACATTCCCAATATTCTTTCCAAATCCACGGCTTGTGTGTTCTCTCATACTCCAGAGCAGATCATACTGACTGACTGCTCGGGTATGTTGTTATGAGGGTGAGAAAGAGGCAGGAGCATTACCTTGAACACGCCCACCCACTGCATCACTGTTTCTCTATCGACCTTCCATGACTGTGATGCCCTTCTGAGGAGCTGGGCTTCTCTTTGCATTTGGATAATTTACAGGCGAAAGAAAACCTTGATCTGTCATTGGCATTTGTTATTTGTTCGAACTTGCTTTCCGTCTGACAACAAAAAACATCTGGAGAAATATCTCTGCCTAAGGAGCCTGTACTTTATTTCTGATGCGTACAGCATACCTACCTCAAGATGTAAGACGCTAAAGAAAGAAAGGGGGCACTGAGCATACAAGCCTGTGGCTGAATGATTGACATAATCAGAGTCCTGGGAGAAAAGTGTACACTTCCCCTCTATGACAGGGTGACCTCAGCAGAGCAAGTTGCCAACATCGTCAACCTGCTGCTGACGCGCAAACAGCCATCCACACAGAGCTGTGAACTTGTCCATGTGCTTCTTACAGTGCTGTAAGTTTTCACATGTCAATCAAACATGCAAACCAAAATGAGGCACTCAAGGAAACTTTAGACATGATACTCTGTTACTCTCATACTGGGGATGGTGAGGCATTCCTGTGTGACTGCCAATAGTTAAAAAAGTGGAACAGAGGCCAAACAGTTGTCAGGAAGGTTTAAATCTGCTCCAAGTTGATGACACATTTATCATACTTATATATGGGTATATAACTATCCAATAAATATATCAAATATCTAAAGGTCTGGAAGATTAATTAGTACTCTGTAATGTGTTCCAGTCCAACCATATGACAAATAATATCTGATTAAAATACTGTGTACATTTTTATTTCCTATTTTCACAGCTTTTTTTAACCACATAGCCTTGCAGTCCTCCATCATCCAGACTGGAATTCCTTTCTTGAAGTGTATGACTTTAGCATAAACTACACCACAAAGGTATGTTCTGATTGGTTCTCTATCTCAAGATTAAAATTGATCGAGTGGATAATGCATGAATCAAAATGGTGGACACTTACAATTTCCCAGAGCACTTTGCATGCAGTGTCATTATCATCATGTCTTAAAATAGAAAAATATACCAACCAAAACTAAAACCAAAATTACGTTTCAGTTTGTTTTTCTTGTGATTCCAAGTGGCAGCCGGTTAGATTAGAATGGAGTCTTGCCCCCTAGCCGCATATGATGGCTTCTTCTGAGTCTAGGATGCTATAGTTAAGGTTGGTGGAACAAAACGCCAAGTTCTTAAGATCCAATAGTCCGATTCTAAGCCAGCTGGATTTTCTGTAAGCAAGCTAACTGGATGTTAGCTATAAGCCACTGGGATAAGGGAGCCTCGGCCAGTTGGCGTACTTTCACTTTGCCTATTCCATTTTGCAGGCCTGTTTCTTGGAGCAGGCTGATAGTCTTTTTTTGGTTGAAAAAAAAACCCCACCTAATTCCTGAAAATAATAAAAAAATGTTCAAAATGGAATTGTTCCATTCCATTTTTTTTGTGGTATAACTACAATGAATGGATTGGAGCCAGCTCACAGTGCTCACCTAACCAAGTTTATATATATATATATATATATGTTTGTATGTATGTATGTATGTATGTATGTATGTATGTATGTATGTATGTGT
>JBCNYG010000019.1:24234304-24250354 GCA_039654305.1 Porochilus rendahli
TCACTGCGGGCTTGCTCATTAGGGATGTGTAGGGGGTTGTAGAGAAATTTTTAGATTCCTCCCTAATTTAATTTTACCATGTAAGGCTGCTTTGTGACAATGTCAATTGTAAAAAAGCGCTATATAAATAAAACTGAATTAAATCGAAGAGAGATTTGTCCTTCAACTTTGCAGTGTGTTTAAAAACAAACAAAAAAAAACCACAATTCTGTCATCCTCTTTTAAAGTGACATTTCTTTCCACTTGAATGAATACTAGAGTTTTTCAGAATACCCCATTCCAGAACGAGTCTCCATCATTCCAGGATAAGTTATGCCCAGCACTTAGTGAAATCCAGATGTTTAGGAATGGTAAATAACCCAGAATGCCAGCTGGGTTTGCAGGAAAATCAGTCATTAGAAGCCCTCCTAAAACCACACATTTACCAAATCACTGTGGTCATTGATCTCATCAAGATAACAAGAGCATAACTGGAGTTGGTTAAAGCCTTCATCAACAGCAGAGAGCAGAGGTTTTTGATCTGAATCCAAGGTGGTTGAAACAGAGTGGAGTCATACATGGCAGAAATAATTCCTTTTCCTCAGACTTTGTGGTTAACGACTACACGGTCTTGACCTGTCTCTCAGTGAAATACTTGAAGGTCACGATTAGTGAGTATAGGTTTTTGTCTCTATTACTAGCAGGGGTTTTTACCACTCTTTAACCTCTCGCTAGTGTAGTGTATGGTTCCCACCTGCCTCAAGACAGCCACTATCATTCCTGTGCCGAGGAAGAGCACAGTGAGCTCTGACTGACTATCACCCAGTTAAGGATGCCATCCCTGCTGATCTTGATCCACATCAGTTTGCATACAGAGTAAACAGGTCAACAGAGGATGCCACCAATGCAGCCCTCACACTTTACTCCTAACAGCAGTAAATCCTATGTGAGGATGCTGTTCGCAGACTTCTGCTTCGCTTTCAATATAGTTCTACCACATAACTGGTTCAGAGGTTGGGCAACCTGGGCCTGGGGAGCTCACTTTGCAGACCTCAAAACATAAGGATATGACACCAAATCTCCTCCACTCTAATCATGAACATCGGAACACCACAGTGGTGTGTCCTCAGTCCCCTCCTCTTCTCCCTCTTCACACATGACTGTTCCTCCATTTACACCAGCAACACTGTCATCAAATTCGCCGAACACACCACCATCAAAGGTCTGAAAACAAACTGCAGGAAGGAGGTCCGGCATCTGCAGCAATGGTTCGACAACAATAACCTGGACCTTAACACATCCAAAACAAAGGAGATGATAAAGGACTTCAGGAGATCTAAACAAACTGAGTACTCTGCCCTCTATATTGATGGAGAGGAGGCAGAGAGGGTGGAGTGCTTAAAGTTTCTTGGAATCTCTTCTGACTTCACCTGGACCATAAACATCTCTCACCAGGTGGTGAAGGCACAACAAAGAAATGCACTTCCTCAGAAAGCTCCGACAGGCCCGCCTACCTCGACACCTACTGACAATCTTTTACCGCTACGCCATCGAGAGCCTCCTGATCTACTGCTGTACACTGTGGTTCAACAGCTGTACTGCAGAGGACAGAAAGGCCCTGCAGCGGGTGGTCAGGACAGTAGAGAGAGCAATCGAAACTATACCACCCCATCAGTGACATTAACACTGACAGACTTCAGAGGAGAGCCAGTGGAATTATCAGGGACCCAAAACACCCTGGACACCCCCATTTCTCCCCTCTGGAAAAAGGTACAGGACACTAAAAACAAAAACTAACAAACTCAAGAACAGCTGTTTAACGTGAAACACCCCCACACCACCACATACACTGACTGAATAACCATCATTCAGACCATCTTCCTGGACAATGCAATATAAGCCTAGTAGCTTCACACTTGATTTTCGTAAATCTCTAGAATTTAATTTGCGTCTTCTTAGTCCCAACACTTTCTTTCGACCCTGTTGACCTTTTCCAAGAAAAAAACATCAGATAGTTCGATGATCAAAATCAGAATACTTTATTGATCCTGGAGGAAAATTGTGTGCACACAGTTTTTTACAACTTTTGACTTTTCAGAGTCAGTCAAACTTCTTTTTTGGCCCATTTTGACTGAAGAAAAGAATCTGCCTAATAATTGTGCACACCTTGATATAGGGTGTTAACCTTCTTAGGCCACTCCCTTCCTCATCACACAAATATACATCACCTGATGAGCTCAAATCCAATAAGCAGTCAAGTTTATATAGCTTGGAGTTGGGAAATATGCATAAAAAGAATAATATGTAAATATATATATATTAAAAAAATTTATATGTATATATATATATATAAAATACTCACTTGCCTAATAATTGTGCACACAGTATATAGGCGTGTGTATATATGTGTATGTAGGTATATGCACATATGTAGCTTAGTGTAGTTCCTTAGTTGTGTTTTGTGTACATTTTTTATAACTGCGGCTAAACAGAGAGCTGCTAAACTGATTTTCACTGTTCGTGCAACAGTTAACAAGAGCTCATTTTTTATTTTACTTTTTTCTTTTCTATATCTGGTAGGTAGTAGGGTTTTTCAATGGCATTCCTATAATACACAACATCGACTAAACCAACTTACACTCAAACTCAAAGGCACTTTAGAGTAGCCAGCTGACCCAATGTACATGTCTTTGGACTGTGAGATGAGAGACATTGAGTGTAGTACCTGGAGAAAACCCACACAAGCATGAGAACATGCAAACCACACAGAAACATCATGGCTGACCACAGGGCTGAAACCCAGGACTTTCATGCAGTAAGGTAAGAGGGTTAACCTCTGAGCCACCATTCCGCTCTCAAATTTTGTTTATAAATTGACTTGCAAAGTATCTCATGGCCTGTACAGGCTCAGCATCATTGGCACAGTGTGCATGTCTAGCAGGGTCTTAAAACCGGACTTTGTTCGTAAAGCAGTTGCTGAGGTTTGATTTGTAATTTTCAGGGATTTCAGTATAAAAAGCACTCCAAGTCCTGGTGTTATACTTAAAATGATTCAAACACATTAAACATATTTGAACATATTCTCTCTCCCATGTTAATGTGTATCAGTAACAAATTATCATGACTGTGTTATCTGGTGTCAGTAACCCAGTCTGTACTGACAGTGATTAAACGCAAAGCTGTTGGAAATTCTTTGCTTTTATTAATTTTACACTCAGATGCAGTTCTATATGTTTGTGTGTTGTTTGACTGTAACACTTAATGATATGGAAAATCTCCGGTTAGTTTGAGTCAAAGTGTGGACCTCAGAAAAGTATTCACATTTAACATTATATGTTTACAGTTCCTATTCCAGCCTCACAAAATTTCAGCATGAAAATTCTCTGGTTGAAGGAGAGGGTTGTGTCTTGCTGCTCGGTCATAATAGCCCATTTGATGAGGATCGCGTGTAACAGTTTTCGAGCTGTCTTTGGATGTCTTCTGCAATGTCTGAGGCCTTGAAACAAGGTTTTTATCTACACTGCATCAATCACAAATGGACTTATTTTGCATCACTTATTGTGACGTGATACCGGATATTTTGGACCTTATCTAGTCATGTGACATGCTTCAGGAAGAATATTGATATTACATGTAGATGTTAAAAGGTTGAGCATTTAATAAATATAAGTATCCTGATTATGAGATTACACAAACAGAATTTCGTTTTGTCAAACATTTCTAATAAACAGCTCTAAGCTAATACTGCAGTGCATTTCCTGTAATAAAATAAGTAGTATTAACAAACTCTTGTAAGATGTCTTTGTAAAATATAAATCTTCCAGATTAGATTGATTTTTTTATGGCATGAAACAACTAAAAGAGGAATAAAGAAGAATAAGCCAAAAATAGAGGAAGAATCTGACCCAATCCCAACCCTTACCCTTTTTTTTAGATACTAAAATAAATTCTCTTGACTGAAACACGCTGTTCTTATGTTTCATGTACACATGATGCAACCTGATGCATGTCACTTTAAGCTACACACACACTCGAACTAAAAATCCAATAGTGTTCGCACTGTAACCTACAAGACTGCTATTATTGACTAGATCTCATTATTACTGATGAACTCCGGCTGAATGGCTGCTTGTGGAAGAGTCTACTTCTCAACATGCAGACAGTCGATGCAGAAAAAAATACGATTGCACAAGTAGAGAAAACAGACTGCGGCAAGCGTCTCCTTTTGGGGAAAACGTTCGGTCTTTCTTCTCCATAAAAGCGGACCGTCACCTGACTGAGATCTAGGCTCAGCTGTAAAAAGCTTGAGTTTCAGATCCTCCTAAACCATAATCCTTGCGCAGAGATTGTATTTTTCCCTCTGTGGTCTGTGAGCATATGGAACCTTTCTGTATGTTGCAGCACTAGAGTGAGGAAGTTGAAATGTTAATGCCTGGGATCAGCAGAAACGGTGGGTACAGCCTGTGCTTTCTTTGAGCCAGCTGGAGCCATGTGTCTGCAAAGAGTCTGTGCCACGTTGTCACTCTGAGAGCGTCACCTTCTTTAAGTTAAAAGTGCTGATTTATCCAGAGTTGGCCACAGAATATGCAAACTTGCTATACAAAGCAGTTCTGACACAGTGCTTTCAAGGTGATGTCAGTGATTTTTAGGTTTAAATTTGGCAAAGAAGACTTTCGACGTGACTGGTTGCTTCGGCGGCATCCTCAACCACCGGTGAACACAAGCCTGTGTTTTGGTGGGCGTGTCTTTAAAGGGAACACTAATGGAACACTCAATATTTGTTTCGAGTCGGAGAAAACCAGCCAGTTTCGCTTTGCATCTCCCGAAATCATTAGTGACTGCGAGTTCTCCATCGTCTGTCAACTATCATTGGTTCACTCCAACATTCTGCTTATTTTCCGATCAGACCTGCAGAGGTCTGGAATCACTGGGCTTTTTTGTGCTTCAGGGAGCTCTGCCATTGCTGTTTCTCTTTTAGCGTAATAGTCGCTATGCTGCTATGATGAAAACAGTTTAGTGATTTGCTGAGCTCCAGACGCCTCATACTAGTGGCCTGGAATCCATCATTAATAACAACCTAAAGAATGCGAGCAAAACATAGCAGGGCATGGGCTGAAACCTGGCATTATTGTAAACACGGCATCACTTTCCTTATACCACATGCACCAGTGCTGCAAAATCAGTGTTCTGTTCTTCCACCTCCTCACTGCAGGACTTTGTTATTAAGGCAGAGCCTAACTTGACTTGTTCCTCAGGAGTGTCTTACAATTAATTTTCGGGCTTATCTTCTAATGGGTTTTCCAAATCCCTCACATTTAATGGACAACACGTCTTTTCATGTCATGTTTGCAATCTGCAGTACAATATTGCACTTGAATAAATCAGATCTTTGAGGCTTGCTGACATTCAGCCTGTGTGGTTTTGCTGATGGGTGGAACAATTACATATCGTGTTTTATTCTTAAGTGATGCAGCACCAACCTGCTGTAAGCTCGTTCATGGTTGCTAAGGGCGGTTTCATGGTCAGGGTTATCTTTTTAAAATCATACAAGGGACCCCTTTAAGTAGGTACTTGCATATTCTATGACTGTCTCTTGTTTATTGTTGTATAGAGGAAGAGTAGACCCAGCTACACTAGTGAAATATTTTCTCAATTCCAATAAACAGTGTTATCAGAGGAATATATTGCTCAGGTTAATTCTCTCCACTGTAATAAAAACAGTTTATTAGTTGCCTCCTAATCTAAATCTAATCTATAATGGCTTTGTCTGGATCCTTTGTCCATCAAAATGTCTTCTCCGGAAAGTAGATTTTACATGTGTAGGACAAAAGTTTCTAAAGCAGTGAGGTACTGTACAGCTTGCTGAAAAATATCATTGTATTGGATGTGAAATACTTTCTGTACCACATCTGTACTGATGTTCCACATCGGCTTGATAAGCACTTCCGTCAAAAAGTGTCTTCTCCGGAAAACCACAATGCTTTGTCACTGATGCTGTTGTTACTGCAGTTAATAATTTAAGCAACTAATGTTACATGAAACCTGCTCAGATAATTCATTTAGTGAGCTTTTATTCTTAATTCTGTCAATTCTTTACAAGTGGTGGTTGCCAGGTCATGTGTCAAAAATGTCCTCTCTGGAAAGCAGTCACAGACATACAGATAAGCAGAAATATATAGCATCATCTGTGCACTTCTCACATGTATAAGCCTTGATATTTTGTTAATATTATTGTTTAAGGAGGATATGCTGTAAAAAATTATAAATTTAAGTAAAAACTGGGATTCAGTGCATTTAAAGCACTGCTTCTGTCTCTTGAGTAACCAAATCCAATTTAAAGCTGCAATTTAATTTGTGTACACCTTATTCTGATACACTACAAGCAGATGTAGTTATTCTAGAGACCCTGAACCTGTTATACTTTCACCCACTGTAATTTACACACCATTAGTCCTGTAGCTCTGATACTTCACACAAAATATTCTAGTCTCATATGGTGTTGACCGGTAACAAGAAACCACAAAAACTAAGAGTTTTATTTTTGAGCTATTGTGGATGCAAAAAGTCTACCCTGATTGTAAAATGGTCCTTAAAGTGTTATCATTGATCAACTTGTGGGACCAAAAATCCAAAGAAAACACTCTGTTCAGCATTTTACGCTGAAACTGACATACATATGACGTCAGTGCGGAAGCGATTCATTCGAAGTGCTGACATCTTGCGTTGTTGGCGGGCGTAGCAAAAACTACTCGAAGAACAGTTACAACCCCCACGGGGTTGTCTCTCTCCATCAGTGGCCGACTGACCCTGTTACATCCGCGAAGTGGAAATGATTTGTGGAAGCCACGAGGAAATGCAGTACCCAGTATTCGGCCCTTGAAGACCGACCCACGCACAGCCCGAGGTGAGAGCTGGAGAACGACCGTGACTAAGCTGAATTTTAGAAGGGTACATTTACTTTTAATTATGCACAGCTCAGCTTAAGTGGCCCTCATAGTAGTAGTAGATACATGTGTGTGTGTGTAAAATACACACACCTTACATTATCCCAATACTTTATAGTACTTTATTTTAGTACTTTATCCCAATCTCAGCTAGGTCTTAGTCCTGGTGCCGGTTGGAAGTTGGTTTCACTTGCAGATATTCTAAGCCCAGTTCAATTTTCCATGGGCCAGAGTGCCACCACAGATCTCCATCATTACATCAGTTTAACATCTGTAGACGCCCCTTCCTTCCCAGTAAGGCAAACACCAAGCACAGCAATGGCAGACTCCTGGATTATTCAAAGTAGACACTACATTAGCTCTGTTTTAAATGGTTTAAATCATTTTTGTTGGAAATGATGTTCCTGCCACCAATCCAGTGACATAAGCAGTTCTTGGTTCTAGACCAGCAAACTGTTGGTGCTGCTCTTAAGCCTGTTTTAATTCATGAGAACCAGATAGAGATGAAAATCCGAAAGACTAGGTTGTAATTAAGCCCCAAACCGGTCTCGGTAGAACAGGGGCAGCGGTGTATCTGGGACCTATCCACACCCTGAATAGGATAACACGTGGAAAAGATGCATATTAAATCCAACAGCCAGGAAGCCGAGCTCAGGATCGAACCCAGGACACCGGAGCCCTGGACACCATCACTGATTACACTGATCAAACCTTGAATTAAAAGCATGTTACACTTTCACTCTGCTGGGGAAGAAAATTCTCTCCTGCAAACTGACAATGGCATATGGCAAAAAAAACGCTTCCAATCAATCGCCATTGGCTGAGAAAGAAAGAATGAGGAGCGTGTGCAGAAACTTCTGGAGGCTCTTGGAGGTGAGGAGAAATCTATGGATATGAAGCTGTGAGTCTCTCACACTGCCATGTATGTACTGAAGAACGAGAGTCGGCTTTGAACAGACTCCAGGTAATTTACATGGAAGCACAGATATTCTGGTAATGATGACAATAGGGAATGTTTGATTCCCTTCCAGCTCAGGATCTGAAATCTTTTTTAAATAATACATTTGTGTAAACTTTCTAACTTTTTCTACCTCTCTATTTTAAACTTCCCTCCTTTGTTTTATATATATACGTACATATGCACACACACACACACACACACACACACACACACACACACTGGAACAAAGGATCAAACATCAAGTTTCGGTGTCACTGTGGGTAAATCAGGGCTTGACATAACCACTTGCCCGATGCCAAGACATCGTGACATCTTGTATCCGATTCTGTGCAAGTCCATACATCTCTGTAGGGCATGTAAGATGTTTTTTAATTTGATGCAATACATTCTTAATCTAATGAGCACTTTCGGTATAACCGCCTATAACCATTTAAAATAACTCTAATGTGTTTGAGCCGCATCAGCCGTACTCGTTTCCGACCATTTGCTGCATTCATATGGAATTTGGGAAATCATGATTCCCATTTCTCAAGTTGTTAAAAACATTCAAAGGCAGTGTTTCCTGTGTTCAGAACTCGTGAACTCGGGTCGGCACGGTAAATTCGATTTTCACAAGTTGTGAAAACCAGTGATATTTATGACAGTGATGATCATGACTTAGTAACCCGTGCCTTTGCTAAAGATTCATGACGTTTCCATACTCACAACTTTCGCCTAAACGCAGCATAAACACTGATCTGTGTTTCCGATTCATAACCTCAACTGGTCCCCAGCTTCTGTTTCATATCAGTTGATGTATACAGAGCGCCACCATATATGCGACTGACTCAGTGACAGCTTGCGAGCGGACCGGCAACCAGCTCACCTGTATAGTTTCGAAAACTACACCGCGATTAGCCAAATAGAAAATACCAAACATGGAAACCAATACCGATACAAACATTTCAGCAAATGCAAACTACGGCATCCGTGCCCGCCAAACTCCGGGGCCCTTGGTCCGCTATATTTCAGGTTTTGGTGGCCCCACACTGAAACCCTTTGTCTAGCCCTGTAAATCTGAATGGTGGTATTCTTCTTCTTGTTCCTTGTAGTACTAAAGATCAGAAATAAATCAGAACCTGCTTATGCTAAAGGCTCAACACAGTTGAGTGTTTTAGTTCTCACTTCTCATTTCTTTGAGGACACCTATCAAATTTAGGTGTATAAAAAGTTCTGAAAGCAGAGCAACCGCTGATAACCTCGTTTTGTCAAATCTAGACTGGAAAAACAGCCTCGGGTGGGCTCAGTGCCAGGATGACCGCGGCCCTGCGCAGAAGACAGGCAAATATGAGGCATGACTAATCACCCTGGTAATATCAAAATTGCTCTGAATAATCTGAACAGACCAAATCCAGATGGCAAACCTTTTTTTGCTGTTCTGCAAGAAACACAAGCAACAACTACCATGTGTTCATCAAAGACAAAGTAACAAAGAGGCCCAGCACAAGCTAAATGGTTTAGATAGGACTTGTGTGCAAATTGTAGCGAGACGTTTATGCTAACAACAACATGCACGTTCACGTTGTTCAGACTTCGGTGAACTAAGTCACCTTTCCACTGCTGCTTTTTACCACTGTGGGTTAGGAGTGGCCAGAATGTGTAACAATCATGATCTAAAAATAAAGATTATAAGTATGTGATTAGATCCACATGCACTGCGGGTGACCACTAGAAAAATTACGTTCACTCTTACTGTTGTTTGCTTTCCTACTGTTCAGTCTTTTTGCTCTGCCACATTGCATCCTCTGAGGAGTGTGAGTAATGTTTGTGTGTCGCCTGGGAAAATCTGGCCAAAATTTTCTTTTTTTTTCTAAGTGTTTTGCATTTTTGAGATGAATGCTCCATATTGCAGCAGATCATCTCCAAGATTCTCAGAGATCTTGAAATTAGAAAGTTCAAAGTTGTTGATGAACACAGGTAAGAGTTTTAGCAGCCCGAGAAACTCACTTTCACAGATTTGTCTTCAACTCTGTGGACTCTTTGCTTCACAAAATCATAACCTGTTGGGGTTTGACACATTTTATTGCTCAAATAAATACTGTATGCAGAGATGCATCGAGAAACCAGCACCGGCCAATTTTCAGAGTTCTTAGCCGAAGACTGAAATCAGCCAGTCATTACCACATATTTCAGATTCTCTCATACTGCGGATTTACATGTATCCCTATTACGTTACAGCAGCACACACGCATAAGACCTTGTATCGTCTGTGTGTAAGGTTTTTACTGTCAGTACACACATAACACAAGCAGTTTATAGTACATGTAAACCACCGTTAAAGCCTTCTGAACACCAAACCTAAACCCAGTTTATTTACAATTAATCATTGCTTCAAATCCCGACAAACAATCTCCTAATAACGTGAGAGTGTCTATAGTATCCATATGTACTTCATTCTCCTTCTCACCTGATCACACTTTTTGCTCACATTTTAGTGTAAAGAATGACATTTAAAACTCCATAATCAGGACATCATCATGAACTGTGTCAGTGTTCATGCCTTTAACAGGAAGTGGGCCACAGTCCCCCAGGATTCCCTTCAATAAATAGCCAAGAAGCACAAACTCTGCAGAGTGAGTAAATCCAGGTTAAAAGACAAAAGAAAGGGTTTAAGGTTGGTTTTAGTTGTAATTTCAGAACCCTCAATTGCTCAGTTATATAAGAAAATCAAAAAGAATGATGAATGTGCATCACTCTCGATAAGGGTGTCTGCCAAATGCTGTCAATGTGAAATAATGCACTCATCACCAAATTCTGATGTCATAGAGGTTTCAAGGCAAACTCCTATGTGGTACATATTAAACATGCTTACAGCAGAGCCCACCCACATAGGCACAGCACCATGCTTAGAAACCATCACTTGATTTTGCATGGCTTGTACCACCGTCTGTCCAGTGTCCTCATGCATGGTGATGCTGATTGGCTGTTTGCTCTTTGGCAGGAACGTGATGCGTGCTGATATCAAGGAAAACAGATCATACTAAAGCAATGTTTTTACATAACTTTTCAAGAAGTACAACAAGTGACTGAGCTGAATGAGTTGAAAAACAAGTATTTATTTATTTATTTAGTAGAGCATTTGTTTTGTCAATGCTTCTGCTGATTTTTCCAGAGAACATGACTTAAACTTTTAAAACATTGGCAGAATAATGAATTGTTTATGAATAGATTGAAAACAACACACATCATCTCATAGGGAGTTTCACATTTAGGTAGCACCTAAATCTGTATATTATTGAGACAGTTGAGGGGTGTGTAGCGATTCTGATGCTATTTAGTAGATCGGTGCTTTATTTCTCACTCCCCATTTTTCAGTTGTTTTGCTTCGTTGTATTAATGATGAATCCAACACATAAATAATGAAGACAGCAACCTTGTGACTCAAAGATCCAGAATGGAATGCAGCTAGCCTGTATAAAACTGTATATAAGCTATTTTCACAGTGAATGATCTATGACACAGTAGTCAAACTCAAGGCAGATCCAGCCCTCTAACTCATTTTATGTTTCCCGCGAGTGCTTTTAAAGTATATGATAATCGTACCTTCTTTCATTACATTCAACTTATAATCATAAAATGTCATTCATTCCACTAGGTGGAGCCAACCTATTTCATGTAAACAGCTAGCCATTCATGACTCAGCAAAGAATGCAAACTAGCTTGTCACTGTCAAGCATTTTCAGAAAATGAAAGTAAATAAAGGAAAAGAGGACAAATGTATAAACAAATAATATGGTCATGCATATTTCATGATTGCCAATTTTGAACAGTTGTTGAGCGATTATTCGGCCCTCAATTACCTTGAAATTTAGGGATGTGGCCCTCAGTCAAAATGCTGCTACATACAGATTCTTACTAGAGATGAAGCACTGACTAAATCCCACTGCCACTAACATAAGCAGGTAGTTGAACAGCACTGAGGATAAACAGACTATAGTGAAAATACACAGATGAAAAAAGCTGAGTTCTGAATTTTATTACAAGATGAATCTCAGACACATTTGGTGATCAAGTGTTGATTAAAAAGATTAATATTCAATATGTTTATGAAGAATTTGTTCTATTACTACTGCCAAAAACATGTGCGATATAGTAAACAGAGTATTACACCTCTAACAAATTTTCTAGTCTTAATCCCATGACACCAACCTGACTTAATAAAATCAGCAGAAAAGCTCTCAGAGCTCTGCCAAATTAATAGGAATCTAAAAGTGCTGTGTGAGAGCTGAAATAAAGGGCGGCCCTGCAGCAGGGACATGCGCATGTGACGCCCTACTTCATAAAGAAGTAAAAAAATCATCACAACGTCCCGAAGCCGAGCGGATCTGAATGAGGAGATCCAGTGTGATAAATTAGATCGCTGTCCTCCTCTGTCCTGCAGAGGACACTGAATCCCCCACAGCAGAGGTGTGGAATTTCAGTCGCGGTGCTCTAATCAAACTCGCCGTCACTGGATCACTCCCTGCTTCTTAATCATGACTTGTGGCCAAGTCTGTAATCAAATATAAACTTACATGCCTGGCTATGAGTCATTGCAGAATCCTGGTCTTATCACTCCAGTGAGCAAGCCATCTGCTATACCCACACACATAAATAATTAACAAACAGAGCCTTCCGTGTTAAGATGCTCTTTGTTTCCATTAAAAAAATGTTTGTTTGTTTTTTTTACTATGGGTCTATATAGTTACATTACTTTAGTGTTCGGTAGATACCCAGAGCTCAAAAGTGTTGTGTGTGCATGTATGACTCATGCCAAGGAGTATGAGGTCATCTATACACTGGCAATCAAGGTATCTACATTGTCGCTTCATAAGTGTAGGCCCCCGAAAGCCCACCAAGCACAGGCAGGGTGGAAAGCAGGGTGTAACAAGGGTGGACACCACGACCCCCAATTACCAAAGTTATTCTAAATAAGCAGGAGTGGAAACAATGTCAGCTTTGGTTAAAATGTGTTCTGTCAGTGGGAAGTTCCGGGAAATCAAAGTTCTATGGATACAAAAAAATAATCAGAATATTACAGGACATATCTGAATAATGAGTCTTACAGTTGTATAGTAGGAGGATTACAATTTAAGTAAAATCTGTACTAAGGGGATGCACAGGGCTGATTTTGTGAAGGGGTCACAGGTTCCAGAGGGTCACAGGACCAGTGATCTACACTACAATAGGCTCGAAGGTGACTAATCAGATCCTTCCTGAGAAAGAAAAACAGTATAAACACCACCACAGGGCGTTCATCACACTACAAAGATCTCCTGTTTCCTCATGCATGGGTGTGCATACACATTTCTAATCATATCTGTGTGGACAGTGAACACAGCACAGAGTTTATTCACTGAAAGTTTAGGAAACGCCAGCTGCCGAAAATTCCTCTAATTAAAAACATAGTTATCTACTGAAGTGTTCCCTCAGCTGGAGTCTAGAACAAGTAAACACAAACACCGGCACACCATAAGGACAGTCCCGTTTAAGAGGAAACCTTGTGTGTTTGGAAACCGGTGCAGTCAAATAACTGTAAGCTAGCCAAGTAAGGAAGGCCAACATGCCTGATGTTTATCTTCACAGCCCGGCAGCTGTGCTACAGCAGAAGCTAAGCTAGGCTAAGATAAGCTAGCGCTAAGAATGGAACGAAAACACAGTAAACAACCGACACGACTGCAGCCTTACCCTGTCCTTTCGAGCTGAAGGGAAGCGCCTGCCTGGGTATGAAGCTCACTGGTCCATCACTGTCCTCGGAATGAGCATTTCGGGTGTTGACAAATGAGTAGCCAGTGTTTTCCTCTAGTGCTGAAGTTTTGGTGGAAATAAGATGGCCGCCGCTAGACTGCACGTCTGAACCCAGTGACGCAATCAGGGCTCTGGCGAATCTCTTCTGGCTCCGTCCAAATCCGCATACTAGCGCCCTACAGAGCGTGTTAGAATTATGCGCCACCTACTGTACCTATAGCAATCAAGGCGAGGATGTCATCTTCACACTATGTAGTATTATAGAATGCAATTGTGGATGTCACTTCTGCTGCGAGTGCCTGAACCTCATTGTGCCGGCAGGGGGCGCCAACACATCTATAGGGTTTATAAACAAATTCAGATGTTTAGATGTTTAACATAACATAAGCTTTTCTTTTCTAATAATTTTTATGGTAATGTAAAATTCAAGTATAGTGTAAGATAAGTAAACACAAGGTTGTTGTCTCTTCATTGCTTGTACAGGATTTGGTGAAAATATGGAGCATAGCAAATGGTACGAAGGGGCTGAGCAGCATGGTGGAGTAAAGCTTAGCACATCCGCCTTACAGCAAGAGGGTCCTGGGTTCGAGTCCCAAGCCCAAGTGTGGGTTTCATCTGGGTTACATTTAACTAATAGGCTGTCCCAAAATTGCCTGTAGGTGTGAGTGTGAATGGTATCAGTTGAAATAGGTACAGCCTCTACAACACTAACAGAGGGCAGCCATGGACTCAGTGGGTAGAGAAGCAGGCCCAAAAGGTCACTGGTTCAATTTCCAAACCAGCAGGAAAAATGTGTTGGGAAGGGGGTGGGGGTGAGCTGCACCTTCCCTTCCTCCACCTTCAAGGCTTCAGTGCCCTTAAACACTGCCAGTGTATGGCAGCCCAGTGGTCCGAGTGGGTGGGTGGTTGTGTGTGCGCACACGCACGCTCACTTTGGATTGGTTAAATGCAGAGACTAAAACTCCCTTATCCACATTATCAAAATAATAGGATTAAACTGTTCACTAAATGAATGAGTGAGTAAAATTGCTTAACATACATCAAAATAAACAACAAACAAAGAAACACCACCACTCCACCTTACACACCTAGTTTCCTGGTCAAGTTGTTTTAATAGGCCAAATTTCATTAAACTTAGATTAAAATATATATATTCAGATATAGACAGTTGAAAATTCATACACTATACATCATTTATAATATAAAAAAGTCACATAAAAGACACACACACACATACACAAAACAAGAAAGTATTACACTTCTTGTCTTGTTTGTGTACTAATGCTTGCTTGGTTTGTTCTTCTGAACTGAAGTCACATCCATGGTATTGTGCAGAAATTCGTGGAGTTGCCTGGCATTATTAGCACTACCCAGAATCTCACTCAGCTTTTCCTGGCTTAGAGTGAGCAACTCAGCCAGGCTGGAAACATGTTTGATGAGTCCCCTCACGTTCTTAATGTTTACTCCAGGCATACGGATCAGGAAGTCATAAGGCCCAGGGTTATAGAGGTCCACTGACTCTTCCACAATCTCGGATTCTGCAGTAATGGCCTGGGCAGTGATGGCATCAGGCTCAGGCCGACCATGCTTGAGATCCTGAAAGAGCTGCGCCGTGGCATGGGGTGATGGGCACCAGAGCAGCCTCAGCCGGGGGAAATGCAGAGTCAGGAGGGTCAGTTTGGAGGTGATGTCATTGGCGGAGATCTCCTGACGCAGCTCATTACGGGCCACAAGCGAGAACGGTTTGGCCGGGTCGAATTCGATAAGCAACACCGGCCTGCGATAGAAACGGTTCATGGAGACACACTGGGTGTACAAGCGGCCGCTCTGCAGTGAGCCAATCAGGTCACTCACACTCTTGCGCTCCACACAGATTTCAGGAGTCAGGATATAGTCTCCAACCTCCAGGGTCACGGGCTCAATGTCGAGCCCACGCCGATGCAAGAGGGCAGGAAGCTCGCTGCGGAACTCCCGCATGTCCACAATGACTCGAGATGGCTCTTTGATTACCTCCTGTCCACCTGAGAAAACATCACATACAACAACAAACAAGCATGAAATCCATATTACAAGGAACAACTGAACGTGAGAGTGTCTATACAGCAGGGTTAATGGCTTTTGGGACACTGAAAGAAGGAATGGATCAAATGACACACCACTGGAGCAATTAGATTTTACAAAATAAATTAATCCGAACACCAGTATTAAGTGAAATCAGAAATTTAAGAATTAAAGAAAGTACTACACTTGGACAGAGTGCTTTAAGATGACATGAAGGAAATGTGATCCAGACAGCCAGGATATATATTTCTAAAATACTTAATCCTAATTAGGATTGCAGGGAGGTTTTACATATACATACATACACACACACACACACACACACACACACACATACAC
>JBCNYG010000019.1:24264057-24300576 GCA_039654305.1 Porochilus rendahli
GTCACACTAATATTTTCTGGAGCACCATTAACCTTGAACACAGCATTTAATCTCCCTGGCATTGTTGCTCCAGTTGGTCTGGTCGAGGCTCAGCAACATTAATGTGGCAATAAAATGAGCTGAATGTACTGAATGAGAAGGTTATCACATCGATGGACTTTTTCTTCCCTGAGGACATGGATATAAAATGGGGACTCAGATAATGAAAGAGAGGTTCAGGGAGCACGAGGAATCATTTTCACACAATGATTGTGCTGGACGTGCCGGAGAAGACTTTATGGAGTGGTTCAATTTTTGCCAAATCAATTCAAGATGCCGGTGAGAAATGAACCCAACACTGGGTGTGCTGTATCTTAAAAAAGTGTATCTTGAAAAAAATCTTCCTAAGCTTCAACGGATAATTATTATAATTATGGAAAATTACCTAAAAGATTTCTACCTTAAAGCATCTAAGAGTTATTAAGTACTGTTTAGGATTACACCAAAGTGCACACCAAAAAAAACTATTAGGGTTATAGGTTAGACCTTTCTTACTTCTAGAGTCTAGAGAACAAATCCACTTCAGCTTCTACATGATATGCACACACTATACACTCTCTCACTTACTCACTCACTCACTCACTCATTTGCCAAATCTCTTAATCTTAATTAGGGTCGTGGGAAGGCTGGAGCCTATCTCGGCTGACTCTGGACGAATGCAGAGTACACCCTGAACAGCTCACTAGACCATCACAAAGCAACTGGAACAACCAATTAGCCAAATGCGCATGTCTTTGGACTGTGGGAGGAAACCAGAGTTCCCTGAGGAAGTCCATGCAAACATGGTGAGAACATGTAAACTCTTCACAGAACCACCCAAGCCTGGAACCCAAACCCAGGGCCTTGTTGTCGTGAAGTGGACTTGCTAGCCTCTACGCCACCATGTTGTTATTCTCCCAGGGGTACCTTTTAAAGGTTGAAGGTGGTTACAAAGGCTTCTAGAAGAAATCATTCTAATTATTAAAAACTCAAGGAACAATTGAGGAATCGTATTTTGTACAGGTGTGTGTCTGACTGTCTATTTTTTCTTTTGTAGCCCCAGTGAAGTATGTTTGAACAGTTTAAGGGTAAATCTTCAACCGAAAGTTTCCAAGTAGCACATCCTTAGGAAGCAAAGAACCCTTAACTAACTAACTAGGATGTTCTTAACTTGAACCGCAGACCTCATCATCAGCCTAAGCAGTGAGGTCCAGACATCCCACTCCCCAGCCAGCTCTTTTTTTGGGAGGGTTGATCGACCTCAGGGTCTCTTCCTGGGTGGATATTGCCCGAAACACCAAACCAAGAAGGCGTTTAGGAGGCATTCTAATCAGATGCCTGAGCCACCTCAACTGGCTCCTCTGAGTAGAAAAAACAACTCAGAATTCCTGCACAGAAAATCAGGCAGGCTTCCAAAACCTCAATGCCATGGAAACATTGTCACTCCTTACATGAGCTGATAATATTTATTTGAGATGAATGTACTTTCTCTGATGTGATAAAAATAAACCTACCTGTGAAACCTAATGTTATCTGGCAAGATTGTTGGTACAACACACACTTTCATGCATGTTAATGTTTATTCCACTTTGTAGGGAAAATTTGAAAAGGAAATTGGTGGCATTAACCTCACCCGAACGCTGAACACATCAAACCCCAAATCCACATATTTCACCTTCACCTTAACCAAAATCTATTCCATTTTACTCATAAACATTCTGCACTCTGCATGTCATTGGATGGATGGCACGCAATAAATTCATTATATTTCATCTGATTCTTCTTGAACACACAGGAAAAATGCAGCACGCCCTCATCAGCGTGACATACCTATGCAGTCTTCCTAAGGTCCCGCAGAAGCTTCTCCATTTTCTTGTAGATTGTGTTGGTTTTAATATAACGCTGAAGATTTTTGTTTAGAACAAAATTTAAATGACCAGTGACAGTTTGGGATAAAACAGGTGCATAGAACCTCTAAAACCCATCCCACCTTTACCACTTAGGGAAAAAAAAAATTTCATTTTAGAAATTAATATAAAATTAATTATTGAATTATTTGTAGAACAGCTACTGGCAATAAAAAATATTGTCAATGTGTTAAGGAACCTAAGTGTTAGAAAACTACTCGAGGTAACACTTTCATTCAATTGACAGAGCTTTTTTAATTTTGTGACCAATCTCCTTTAATTGCGAGTTTAGTCATCACAACTTCTATTTTCGACGAATACATCCGCAATCCGCATTCAAACTGTCAATCCTCAAGGAGTTCGTAAACAGATCAATAACCTTATCATGCCTGCTTTATAACTCCGAGAGTCTGGTCTATATGGGTTTGTGGTTACAGACTAACAGCTCGTCTGACTATTGATTCATATTTAATGAATGCTTAGTAAATATTACTTTTTGCCTTTTTTGTTCCAATCAAGAGTATTTTTTTTATTGCCGTAAACATGCGTAAACATTCTAGATCAGGATCAGAAAGCACCTTTACTGAACAAATCTTCAACACAACAATGCATCAGGTAAAAGAAGCGAGAGAGACATGTCACCAGAAAAAGGTCTTTAAGTCCATGCTCGGGCTCAGGGAAGGCAGGAATTCAAGGTTATTAAGGACACCATGTAACACCAATCACTGATGTGTTTGAGGAGGAAAAACCAGCGGCGTGACTCACGACTCTGGGTACATGCTGACAGTACAAAAAGAACATTAACAAAACTAATTGAGTCTAATTCAATTCTAATAAAACCAGCGGAATCCAGTGTACTCTGGAGAAACAGCAGTCAAATACGGACAAATAAAGATGAATGCTTCTGCTTTTTGTGCAAATATTTTTTTAAACATTTCTAAATTTTGCTTTTGCCAAATGAAGCCCAGGACTCAGGTGGAACAGGCATGAAATGAGCCTTAACAAGCACAAGCATAAAGTCTGGTTTAGATAATAAAAAAGCTTCCACTGAGCTTGGTATGGCTCCGATGAGGAGACTCTAAATGCCTTCAGGGAACTGTAATAAAATTTGAATGAGAAGCAGAAGCTGTCAGTACAAGCACACTTAATATGGAGCAGCTTCGTAACTAACTGCTTTTTTTTTTTTTTTTACAGTTTTGGGATACAGCATGAACTAATTGTCAGTTACATAACAATAAATTCATAACATACAAGCCCAAGGGATTTTCCTAAATAACCCCCAGTTGGGAGTTTAAACTGACAACCCTTGCAAGTTACTGTTAACTGTTATGTGGTTTTATAGTACCATTTTCAGTTATTATTTAAATTCATATACTAACATTATTATTCCAAATGTGAGCTGGGAAAGTGATAAAAATAATTCCCGATGATTAGCCCTGTTATGGGTTCATACAGCAGTGATGGAAGTGATGGACCCCTAGTAGGGTCACAGGGAGACTGGAGCCTTCTCAGCTGCACACCATAAACAGCTTGCCAGTCCATTGCAGGGCCAACAAACACACACTTATTCACATTCCCACCTAGGAGGAAATTTGGAACAGACAATTAGCCATGCAAGGCGCACGGCATTGGACTCTAGGAGGAAACCAGGGTACCTGGAGGAATCCCATGCATGCACAAGGAAAACATGCAAAGTCCTTTATCAATCATGTAGTAAACTGGTAAGATTAGGGAAACAGTTCAGATTTTTCTGAGTTTTCGATCACTTGGACCACACAGAAAATAGGTGTAAAGAGAGGAAGTGAATGGAAAAAAGTGCCTTCCTCTCCCACTACAGTCAAGGCTGAAGTGCAAGGCACCTAACTGCCAACTGCATCCCAGGCACCGCAATGCAGTTACCCACTGCTCCAAGTGTGTGAGTGTTCAAAGCTTTGGATGAATTATATACAGACCCTACTTTACCCTCGTATTATTAACGAAATATTTAACCAAAACAAAAAAATAAATAGTCAAACAGTAGAAAAGGCCTGTAGTTATTTCTCTTCTTCACATTTTGTATCCTGAACATTTCTCTGAGCACCATTGTGAAGACGTGCTTCAAAATCGTTCCAAAAAGTGTCTTAGTTCCCTGTAACTTGACAACCCGAGACAATCGTTGATGGGATCCTATTCACTGACTAAAATGTTGGAGCAAGGATTTGCAGGGAGAAATCAGGCTTCTGCACCTATTAAGTAGAAAGATTAGCCTTTGTCATGCATTTAAGCATAAACAGCAAAGACAAAGGCAGTTTAAGCTTTGAAGCAGGCGGTTGTTATGAGTGATTTGGAAGTCAGGCTCTGATTTTCAGAGTGTGGGAGTTCATTCTGCTGTGTGAGGAATTGCAACCTGCTAAATGTCAAACGCCCTTCTGTTCCATTGCAGATTTCATCATGCCAGTCTATCCACCTAGGAACGAAGCCAAAAAAAAAACTATCAAAAAAAGTCACCTTTACAAACGGAACTGTTGTTTAACAGCAGCCCAGGTCATCTACTACTACTACTACTACTGTGCCACTGAGATTTGACGCCTTGATGAATCTCTGATACATTGATAAAATGAAGTTCTTAAAATGTAGGCTCACTGTCCATCACACATTACCCAGGGAAAAAAAAAACCTTTCTAGAGTGTAATCTTGAACAATGGGCCATATGTGGCTAAAAAATAAATACATAAAAGACGCACACTGTAATATTGCTTTGGACCACCTTTAGCTTTGATTATGGTGGACTTTCATTGTTGTTTTGACAACCTTATTCAAAGTCATAATTATTTTTATCCAGAGTTACATTAATTTCCCTTTGAGAGTGTTGACTTATAAGGAGAGAGTCAACTCCGTGAACTCTGATCTAGGACATGGCAAAAGATTTTCGACGAGGCCAAGGTCAAATGTAAAAATGATTCCTGATGCTCCCTCAATCACTCTTTATTATTTGACCCTGTATTTTGTCTGAACTACCATCATGGCTAAAAATTGATTGCCATAAGCTAGTAATTCAGAACTTTCAGTGAGTCAGCTGACTTCATTTTATTGCCACATAATGTTGCTGAGCCTTAATCTGACCAGTAAAAAACAACCCCAGATCATAAAACTGCCTCCAGAGATTTGTACAGTGACAGCTATGCATGCTGGGTACATCTCTTCATGCACTACACCTCTTTCTCTGACAAATATGTGCTCACCAGGATCACATGACCATTTCCCCTTACTCCACAGTCCAATATGAAGCATTTTATCCTGATTACTCAAATTTACAAATGTTTTTTTGTGTTTGTGGAAATGATCACTATCTCACTAATAAACAAAACAGCGAGTTCTACTGTCCATTTTGTGACGATTCGATTTCATCAAACTGCTTTTTATGTACACATATCTTCCGCAAAGATAAAGGTTCTCCACTATCCTTATAATATATTTTAGTATACTATTATAATGCGTTGGATAGTTCTTAGTTGAGTTCCTGTAATTTCATCAGCCTCCTAGTTTTTTTTTTGCTTGATACAGAACAATAATTTGACTCTTCGGAATCAGTTTCTATGACTACAGACAGTGTGTTCTGACATGGTAATTTAAGAAATATGAAGCTACTATCTGCATCAATTAGGATTAAAAGAATTATTGCCAGCTGATATTATTCACTACACTAATTAACCAATATCTAAATATCTAAAGTTTTTTTAAACTTATTTAAATCCAAACTGTTTTTTTTTGTTTTTGTTTTTGGACAGGCAGTGTATGTTACTTGAAATGAGAAATATACAATAGAAAAAATCAATACTTTTATGTAAGCTTTACCCTGTGGTCAGAACCACTGTTATAAAAAATTTATCAACACTTTTAAAACAATTAGAATCAGAACAGAACTGTGGTATAACACTTGATAACACAAATCATTTATTGCAAAGTCCAGTGGTATGAAGTTATCACAAGACAATGAGATCAAAATATGATTACACATCTGTAAATCAATCTAGTATTTTAACTTAACAGGAAATGAATCTCTTATTGTAAAATATCTTATTGATGAAAGTAAAAATTATATATAATATTTTCCAGCAGGAACAGCTGTTCATAGGTCAGTTTTTCCACTTAAATGTATGCAAAATGCATTGTTTAAAACATTTATTTATTAAAAAATATTCTGTAAATAGGTTCAAAACTACTGTTAACACTCTAAATCAGATAAACATTTACTGTAATCCCTGTGACATTCCCCTTAACTCTAATTTACATTCCTGAGATTATGCTCACATCCTCAAAGGAACTAACATAGCCATTGTTGTCTGCACATTGTGTATTTTATTCAAACTCCTACCACACACACACACACACACACACACACACACACACACAAAAAGATGCCTGGCGCAAGGAAGTGTACTGGTCCCTCACGATTTTCCCTTTCATAACGGTAAGGTTGGTCTTCTACAAAAGCAGATGGAGCCAAATGAGTACACACTCCCTAACTCAACAAAGCCCCCCGAATCAACTCATCAACGTGGATTCTGAACCTGACATAGAAATCCACAAGCATGAGAAGTAAATCAGCGAGGATTTCAAACTGAACGAATCTCTGGAAGTTACAGTCTTAACAACATGTCTTTCAATGGTTGCCATGGAGATTATCTCTTCTCACCTCTTGGAGTTGGGAGAGAGTAATGGGCTTGGACACGGAGGATGAAATCAGCCAACGACTAGCTCCAACACCACTTCCATTTGCTTATTGGTGTGATTAGGTGATGTAGGATTAAAGGAAGTGAGGATTCTCGAGTACATTTGATTTAAATGTCAAGATGTTTGATTAAGGTATAGAAGATGAGAAGAGAGAGGGAGCTGTATCACTAATTATTCAAATGACATCCCCAAACCTTCTAGCTCTGACAGGAAAGAGCAAAACATTCTAACAGTACTTTGATGACACCATAGAATATAGTAATTTTTCCTTGCTTGCTCCTGCTGTGCGTGGAAGCTTATTATTCAGATGCCTCCTGGATATTGACATAAAATGGCTGCTTTTGTTCTGAGACGGTGCCAGTTGAAAGCAGACTTTGTTCTTTTTCTACTGATCTCAAACCCACAAATCTAATTAGAAAAAAGGGCATGCAAAGGTTAAAAAAATAAATAAAATTAAGATTTCATTTAAGATAAAAGTTTCTTTAGATCTTCAGCTATCCCCTTCTCACTCAGCTGGTCCAGAGAGTGGTAACGATGGATGACTTTATCAGCGGTCACCACCACCACCCGGACCCCGTGTGCGTCCTCGCCCAGCTGGCAGCCAATAGCCGAGCTCACCACCATGTCCAGTCCTTCATGGCAGCCACCTGCGTTGCGATGGTAGTGACCTGAGAACACTGCTTTTACACCTAAAACAGAGTCGGGTAGGCAAAGATACATTAATATCCTGCTTAGATTCATTCACCAAAAAAACAAGGATATCGACCGCACACGTCAAACTCAAGGCCAAATCCAGCCCACCGACATATTTTATATTGCTCGCAAGAGCTTTCAAAGAATATGATTATCATACATTCTCTGCATCAACCATTATGATGTAACACCTAGTCATTCATGACTCAAGAAAAATTGCATGATAGTTTGTTGCTGGTCAGAAAATGCATGTGAATAAAGGAAAAGAGGAAAAATGCCTAAACTATTCATTCTGCCATGCAGATTTCATGGTTGCCCTTTTTTTTTTGGATTTTGCTATAATGTATTAAACCCGCAAGGGATATATTTCCTCTGCAGAGGCAACACCCATCCACCCATCCAAAGTGAGCACACACATCTAGTTTAGAATATGTATAATGTTCAGTGACTAATTCGGTCCTCGATCACTTTAAACCACTAATCACTTTAAATTGAGTGAGATGGTCCTCAGTGAAAATTACTTTGACACCCCTGATCCACCCTATCTACCCTACTAATTGATTAACATTATTATGCACATTAAACAGCACTGTCAACAAATACTTAAGGGGAATTATCTTCAAATAACCAAGTCACACTATGCCCTATCAGAGTGGCTGCCACTCAGTTATTGGCTGAAAAGAAGAGTCAGACATTTCAAAGAATGATGGAGCCCTCTTGAGAGATCTATTTTCTGTGTTAATCTGCATGATTATCAGGAAGGTTTTCATCTCACCTCTTACCCTCACCAGCCAACGCAGTTCCTTCTTGTTGCAGAAGGCAATTAAGTGGACTGATCTCCACAGGTGTCAGAGAAAGCCACACAGAATGGGGTGCACAAATTCCTCTCTCCATCTTGCAGGAACGCAGACTGACAGTGATTTATAACTAGAGCCAAAAATGCCTTAAGAAGACACCCCAGACACGCAAAGACACTCCCTGTGTCAGGAACTGCTCACTCATTCACTACCCCTACTCACTATTTAGGGACTTAAATGCAGAGGACTATACCGTGAGCTCAGAGTTAAAATGTTTTTGGACACTGCTCCTCAGCACCATTGTGAGCTGGCGCTTTGCTGCTGCCTTTTATTTAATTAAATTTGAGGCTTTGGACCAATTTCTTTAACTGCATTGTAACTCTAATACATTTTATTAAGACATATTTTCTTACAGTCCAGTCTTACTGTTTTTGGCCAATTTTTTTATTTTCCTCCTGTCTGTCAGGCGTTTTTTTTTCCATCACCCCAAATATAATGGTATATTGGTGGCCAAAATGGGTCAGTGACAATTGCTTGCATGCTACACTTGAGGTTGGACCTTGGGGTCTAACAGGGATTCGAACCCACAACTTCTCGATCATGAGCTCAGCATCCTATTATTCCACCATGGCCAAAAACAAGCTGTAGTTAGTGGCTAAGCCTAATTTTTACGGCGTTATTCACTTTATTCGTTGAAAGCGTGTGTTTTTTGGAAGTTAAACAAGTTTAGGTCTTTTCAAATAAATTTTGATGGCGTGATGTTTATAATATTGGCAATGTCTTCACTGCAAAGTTGAGAAAATATGCTTCTCTATGTAAACAGATGAATGTACGAGTGCTCGTGTTCATGTACTGGGCCACTACTTGCTACGTATACGAATACACAGCTGGATAAAGTGACCAAAAATAAACTTCCACTGATTTTGAATGAAACGAGGAATCAAACTCGATCTGTTTTTTAAATATATCAAGACACAGCGAAAGCTTTGTGCTGACATGTGACTTAGTTATCGAGCTTTTTTTAGTTACTCTGCTGAAACCAACACACTGGAAGCAGGCAGAGGAAAAATATCACTTCAAAAAAACAAAAAAACAAAAAATACCACCCCATCTGTGACAAAATAAAAATAAAATCATTCAAGACTTAGCTTGCTCACAAACAGACACTTGCATACTAGATATGACGTATTAATACAAACTGTATATACCCACGCATCACAGAACAACAACACTATTTCAGGAAGAGTTTAATGTGTGCGATGTGGCTTGAGGATGGCTTGTCATGGACACTCATGATGTGTCATGGACACTTGAGCAGGCAGCATTTTCTCACTTTTAGAAGAAATATACACTAAAACCTTGAATGGGTTTAAACAGATGCTGTTAGATTCACAGCGCTTTAACTGTGCACACAGAGTGTGTGGGGCTCACCTGACTGTCCTCTGTAATAGAAAAAAATATGCAGAAATAAACGATAATCATGACTTAGTTTGATTTAGTTTTGATTAGTTTGACGTTTTAGTATACACTGAAATATATGCCAGGAATTCCCAGCTGTAACTACTGGGTAATCACGGGTTTTACATGGAGCATTCAGACAGTCTTTAAACATTAGCTCAACCTACAGAACATGTCAGCACATTCTAATGCTCTTTAGAAATTTTGGACAAGTTTTCTAAAACATGCTAACTCTGCCTCTGGAGAAAAAGTAAACTGAGGTACGCAGATAATTATACAGTGTTATACAACTGCAGACACCTTCATCATGAAAGCAATTAGACAGCAGTGGTTCAGAACAGCAGAAATAACTCAAAATTATAACTTTTTTATTATTAAATCAAAAGTAAAATGCATTCTAATGTAATTTTCTTTTCAAAGGGAAGCTGTTCAATTATGTAAATTTCAAACATGTCTCTAATGATGGGTTATGATTCAGGCCTTGAAATATGCATAAACATGGCGTAAGCAGAGAGAAAACAGATTATCTTGAGGTGTAAGATGTAAAACTGGACCAACCATCCAGGCAGGCGTGGGAGTGTGTTGAGGTAATCAAAACATTACTAAAACAAGCCTTTTACTCAATGGAGCAGCAGCGTGGAGAAACAGTAGAATAAGTACATATGCTGTGTATTAATGTGCCAAGCAGTGTGCGCTTCAGAAAATAATCATCTGGGGGAAAACACTCTACCCTCTTAATGTCTTAATGTAGCTTGCAACTTCATGGTGTATGAAATCATTGCTTTATTACAGCACAAACTAGCAGAACTAGATCTGACATCGACTTTGTGTCAACGCTTTGTTTATGACGGATATATGACATGCCTTTGCAGCAGTCACACTTGTAAAGAAAAGTTTTTGAACCTCAAAAATAAAACAGCAGATGATTCAGGTGTGTGATGCCTATACAATTATTTCTGTGTTTAAAAAACAAAACCCCAAAAAGAAAATCACTCTTTCATCTGCTGATGTTTTTTTAGATGATGATAAGTGTTCTTCCAAGTTCACTAATAGAAAACTGAATAAACAAGCTGTGATTGTTAACTATGAAGCGCATTGTGGAGATCGATTTTTATTCTTCGCCTGGCTGAAAATGATGAGGCATAGACAAAAAAAACACTCAAAACAATCACAACAAACTGCCTAGCAGCATCCCTATTGTATGAATTTATAAGTATCATTTTTGCTTACAGACTACAGCCTGCCCATAGAGCAGGGGAACACAATTAGGCATTACGTTCATTAGGGAAAAGCACATGAACAAAAAAATATAAAAATCCACAAAATATCCTCAAATACAGTACTGAGAAACACTGTACCACTGCTGACAAGCTGACCTTCTTTAAGTGCTCCCACATACATTGCAAGCATACACTATATATTAATTAGTACTTACACTTCTTGTGTGCTCACAGTTTTCATACAATCCCATATAACTGTCAGCTTTTTCAGTGCAGTTGCTCCAACAGAAATACCACCATCTAGGGACTGCTGAACATTTTAGCTGAGCGCGTCAAAGTTTGCCAAAGGCCTGAGAAAACAGTAAGCAACGCATTCCGAAAATAAACTGTCACACAAAATGAAATTAAGTTCTAATGAACAGGGAAGTACAAACAGCGGTCTGGTTTCTGTTCCCCCGAGACACACTCACGGTGCCGCCGATGACTCTATTCACAGGCAGACGGATTTTGCGGCTGCCTGCCAGATATGGATGATATGTAAATTCGGCTGCTGTCTTCTACCCAAACAAGTCTGAGAGAATTTATTTCATAGTTAAAGAGGGTGTATGTGTGTGCGCGTGTTTGTGTGATCATTAGGCCACTGGGATTTAATCACCTAACTATGCCCATAAACAATTTGCATGACAGAAGGAAAGATAGAATGAACTGTGAGGAGAGCATTACTTATGCTGCTCATATATCACAGTCACTTATCCCCTCGAGTCCCTTTATGAAATGCTCAGTGAGGGACGGCCGTGCACTGTCTGTGATGTAAGTAATTAAGAATGTACACTGATGCAGAGCAGGAAATCAGGAGGGGGGGTTAAATTGCTCTCACAAAGGATCTGCAGTTTTACATAAAAATAGAGACGGCGGCATTTGGACATTTTCCCTCTTGCTATGGGACCAATATCACAGATGGCTGAGGAGCCTTGACTGAACAGGCTTTGACAAAGCATTAAAAAAAGAAAACGCATGTAATGACTAATCTTGCTAAACAAAATCAAAATGTCTATTAAGCAAGGAACACGATGTGGCATACTATTATAAGAAAATAATCCGCTATGTGAAGCAGAGCAAACCCTGAAGTGTTATTCAGTCCTATAACAGGTTTATTCCTTTTACACTACAGCAATCTGCCAATGGCAATGTCGAATTCATTAATGAACATCACTTTGCTTTTTAACCAGTTATACTTAAAGTTAATGCTGTGGACCATTTCTGAGATGACCTTTAGCAGTTCCTGTTATCAGTTTTTCTATAGCAGCCATTCCTTCATCGTCTATTTTTCTCTTCACTTGAAGTTAATAAGACTAAAATCACAGTATGCTATTTTGAGTTTCCCGACCCTGAAAACTTTCCCATGTAGAAAACTTACTCTAAAATCAAAATTCAAATTTCAAATGTATTTATCACATACAAAATCATACACAGTACTATATGTAGTGAAATGCTTGTTACGACTGTCCTATATGTGAAGAAGAATAAAAAAAAACTATCAATATCAAGAAGTGAAAAAAGAGATCAATAACAGTAACTATTTAAAGGACTTCCAATAGTTAAAAGTCGAATATAAACATAAAAATACACAATATAAATGTAGTGATGATGAAGATTAATGTATAAAGTGCCGGTGCAGTATGCGCACAAAGATGTTTAGTGAGTGTGGTGGTTGTGTGCACAGAGTAGTGCAAGGTGTACAGAGAGGGCAATATGTATAATTTGTTAATAATTTGGCATAGATTTCTCTTTGCACAACGTCTGTGGTTAAAAAAAAAATGTATTAGAATAAATGCAGTGTTGGCACGGATATAAAATGGGGACTTAAATAATGAAAGAGTGGCTCAAGGAGTAAGAGGAACATAAGTATCGGCACCCCAGAGCCCTAACCATAACCCGACTGAACGTTTACAAGATGTCCTGGAGAAAAACTTATGGAGTGGTTCAATTTTCCCCTCAGCAATTCAACACATCAGTGAGAAATGAACCCAACACTGGATGGAAATAAATGTCATTTTGACAGTTTATTAAAACAATGCCATGGATATTACATGCTGAGATAAAGGCTAAAGGCTCTCCATGAAAATATTAGTGTGACCCGGGCAGTGTAGAAAATGAATTTAACAACACTGGTATGTCAATAACTAAAAACTGAAACCTACTGCAGGTTTATCAGTGGTGATAATGGAGAACAGTAATCTATAACTGCAAACACAGCCTCCATTCTGAGACACTTTCTGAGAAGTGGCTATTATAACAATCAAGACAGCAGAATAAGACCAGCAGAAGGAGACAGCAGAATGAATCCATCCTACAGCAGCTGCGTGAAAAGAACAACCGAAGGCAAGCGAGCTTCCAAAGATGACGGGCGCCTTGAGATAGTAACAACACTGCCATTAGAGTCAGATAATTACAACCTAAACAAGAGGGAATTCTATGACACACTAAGCCTTAGGTACCACTGAACAATCTGTACAGGTGAAACTCGAAAAATTTGAATATCGTGCAAAAGTTCATTTATTTCAGTAATTCAACTAAAAAACTGAAACTAATATATTATAGAGACTCATTACATGAAAAGTGAGATATTTCAAGCCTTTATTTTATATAATTTTGATGATTATGGCTTACAGCTTATGAAAACCCCAAATCCAAAAACTCGAAATTAGTTTTTAATTAGAATATTACATGAAATCAATTAAAAATATATATTTTAAATACAGAAATATCAGCCCTCTGAAAAGTATAATCATGCATATGTACTCAGTACTTGGTTTGGGCCCCTTTTCTCTTGGCAATGCCTTAGAGATTCTCTATGATGTAGATATGTATGATTATACTTTTCAGAGGGCTGACATTTCTCTATTTAAAATCCTTTTTTTATTGACTTCATGTAATATTCTAATTTTCTTGCGGTTTTCATAAGCTGTAAGCCATAATCATCAAAATTATAACAAGTAAAGGCTTGAAATATTTCTCTTTGCATTTAATGAGTCTCTGTAATATATTAGTTTCACCTAATGAAGTTGAATTACTGAAATAAATTAACTTTTGCACGATATCCAAATTTTTCGAGTTTTACCTGTATGTCCCTGCGGCAAGAGATCATCGACGTCGATCATTCAGTGTCGTGTATGAAAGGCGGATTTCTCCATAGGAGGCATGACGTAGCACGAGACATGTTCACATCTCTTCTCAAGGACGTATGTCATGAAGTTGAGGTCGAACCTTTTCTGACGAAGCTTGCGTAGATGTCAGTGTTGGTTTTTGGCAAAGGGGGGCAACATGAACTCTTTTGTTATGTAAGAGAGACTCAACACGGTCTTCAGTAGTAATGAGAACAAGAACATGCAACAATACAGCCAGCAAATTATTGCTCTCAGCATCCTTATTTTCAGACCATATGGGAAGCTGAACGATTTATAGCTGAATTGGCTTTGAAAGTATCTGAGAAAAAACAGCTGGACTGCAGCATTTTAATTAATTGGCTGAGAGCCAAATTATCTTTTAATCTTTTGATATCAGCTGTTTTATGTTTAAGAGGGTCCAGGACGATTAGACATGAGTCAAACTTTGATTTTATCAAAGGAAAAGTAATGTAGACACAATTTTAATGCAGAACATTCTTAACACAAGCCCTTTTTAATAATTTGAAATTTTTATTAATGAATTGTAGTAATTTTCATTAATACCTTTAATAATAATTATAAAAAATAATTACTAAAATAGTAATTACCACAAGTATTGACCAAACATTCATAACGGAAACATGAAAAGAGCAATATATAGTTTGGGGTCATACTCATCAATGGAAACTCAATACAATCAAATAAACAATAAAACAAATCTTCACAGTCTACCTGTTATTATCTCTATTATAACTCTGAGCTCAGCCCATTCTTCATCATCTGCCCAAAACACAATAGGTGCTAATTTATCTCGGATTTTCCAGTGATGCCAAACACTCCCTTGATTTCCTCACTCCCATACTAATTAACTTTAGCTTGCCTTAACCATCAGAAATCACAAAGGGAAAAACATGAGTTTTTATAGAGTGAATTATATTCTCTCTCATTGTTTTGGAAACAGACCCATAGTCCTGCGCTCTGTTCATGCATGGAGGGGTCTTCAAAGATAATACAGAGAATTCGGCTCAGTCTCATTCAGTGATGATGTAGAAAGCACAGGAATAAACCCTTTATGTTAAATAAACATTCTCATCATCAACATGATCTATGCTTACATGCTTGTTCCAATCTCATGATGATACCAATAAAGGGAAGCATGAGAGCGGATAGCTTCCTCGGAGAGATTCACAAAAAAAAAAATGTTTAGATTCTCCAGTGATGCTGAAGGGACATTAAGCCGGGCTGTGGTTCATGGCCACCTCTGACTACTGAGCCGGAAATCTTGCAGTGAGTCACGGTGACAATAATAGATGGAGCAGTCTGCCACCGAGTTCAGAAGGTACAGTGCTTCCAATTAGGACACCACGAGCGCCCTGAAACATTCACAAGTATATTCATGAGATCCATCAGAAATGAAAATAAATTAGGGGTGTGCTCTGCTGGCCCGACTGATATTCAGAACCTGATTAAAAAGAATTGAGTGATTTTCCCAGTGAGTGAGAAGTATGTGGATGAAATGTCCTTCTTTGCTATTTTTACATCATGACTTTAGCTCCTGAGGTAAGACTGTGGGCATCATTCAAGTATCCATACGGTCATACTAAACTGAGAGACGATTCTGAAAATCGTGTGACAAAACAATGACGCACAATCATCATCATTTGATCTTAAACCCTGGAAAAAACTACAGCAATCGTCTAGTTTACAAAGATCTGCTTTCCAAAAGGGTACGTCTCAAAATAGGCAATCTTCCCACAATCATTCTGTCTCATACCAAACATAGATTAAATCATTAAAAGTGGCATTTGATCACATGTCCAAAACCAGAGAGAGCATAAGGGGATTGATTATTGGCAGCAACCTTCTGTAAGTCATGAACAAATCAAATCCTTCTTTAATCCCTATTTTGTGGATCTTTTAATAATTATGCCATGAAATGTAAAACTAAGAATGCTTCAGACAGTGGAGATGTATAAGAAGGCATCTTGCTCGTGAAGATAAATTGTGTCACCTTGTACCTTACTGCCCAGTCTGGTCTGTAAATTTCCCCTATAAAAAAAAATCCAAATCTCAACTGCACATTTTACTTTCCTCATGGAGCACTGAAGCAACTCAACTCCCCAAATATGTCTACATAGGAACATACTTTATGGCCAAAACGTTATGGACACCTGACCAACACACCTATATTTGGGCCCTTCACACATTGTTGCCACCAGTTTCACCAGGAAACACCATTTTCTACCATGCCATTGTATACCCTGGCATCACAAGTTCCATTCACTATAACCCAAACCTCCAAGAGGCCCAAACCTGTTCCAGCATGACAATGCTCTGTGCACAAGATGAGGTCCATGGTACATGGTTTGCCAGAGTAGAAGCAGAACTCATTTGGCCTGCAGACAGCCCTGACCTCTACCCCACTGAACACCTCCGGGATGAACTGGAACATCAACTATAAACTAGGCCTCCTCACTTGACACCAGTGCCTGACCTCACTAATGCTCCCATGGCTGGATAGGCACAGATTTTCACAGCCATGTTCTAAAATACTTTCCCAGAAGCAAACAACAGCAAAAAAACTTGTTCTTGTGCATGCCTCACTAACTTCCTAACACAAAAAGCAAAAAATGTTACTTTTTTTTTTTCAAATTTCAAAATGCGCACAACAGGAACATAGCTGGCTGAAGTATTATATGAACCATAAAGAAAACTCTCTAATACAAACAACACTGACCTTTAACCTTATGTCTGGGCCTATTTGACCATTTATGTCAGGTAGCTACACTGCTTTACAAAACCTCCTTATTTTCAAAGCTGATGAAAAAAAAATGGCACATCCAGTGGGTAACACATCAGGATTAATTTGCCCATTTTGAACAATTCTTTACAGTATCATGGATTATAGTTGGCCCCACTATCTACAGAGACAAATCAAAAGTAAATAGACTATAATAGAGTTTATCTGTGAAACACATTTGACCAAACTTGTTAAAATGGTATTGTTTTTAAATGTTATATTAAAGAATAAACATTGCTTATAACAACTGTTTACATAACACAGTAAACAGTGTGATTGTACAATTCATCAGCAAAGACAACAAATCAACAGTATCCCGTTCAAGTCAACCTGGACCCTCTAACAGGTGCCTTCAGACTATCCAGAGGATTGTTAAAAATAATCCCCGTTGTAAAGAAACTGACGTTGCAGAGAAACTCCAAGTGAGTCTGCGGTGTGGTATCGCCATCATCCTGGCATTTATATATGTATGTCTATGTATATTCCCTTTATCTCACTGTACACTATAAAAGACCCAAAGTTTTTAGATTTCTCTCCCCTAATTCTGCTAAAGAATAAAACCTGTCACTGCACTGGACTGTGTGTATATAAAGGTTGTTCTTAGTTTCAATTTGTTCTGCATTCCAGTGTCCTCTGGAGGTGCGCTCATGTGTGGAAAGTCAACCTGTGTGTTTGAGTAAAGGCACATAAACAAACCCGAATGAACAAAGTCAGGAAACAGAATCCTAAAAAACTGCCATTTCTTTGAATAAATGATGGCATATGGGGAAGTAAATCAAAAATTATTTCCCTTCTGAATATTTCTGAGAATAGTATAGTATAGAAGAGTAGTATAAATGTGCATATAATTACATTTGTCAAGGCTCACAGTCCCAGCACATGAGTGGGGCATGCCCGTGCAGGATCTCCTGACGGATGTCACCAGGTGACTTCCAAAATCTTACCCCCACAGGGGGTCATTGAGCTATCCCTGATACTGTGAATGAATCCATGTCTACGCCTCACTCTTGCCTCATTCTTCTTTTGAGCCACAACGCACCTTGCAAAAGGCACATGGACACTTCCTGGCTTGTGTGTGTTGGCCCTGCAATGCTTTGGTGAGCTGTTCATTGTGTACACTGATCAGCCATAACAGGAACTAGTTGTTCAGCCATCACAATGTGGACTGAGTTGCACAGCTCCTTACACATGTTCATTTTTTCTGCTACCAACGAATCAACTTCGAGAACTGACTTTTTACATTCTGCCTAATACATCCCGCTCCTTGGCAGGTGCCACTGTAACAAGATAATCAGTGTTACTCACTTCACCTGTCAGTGGTCATGGTTTTAATGTTATAGCTGATGGGTGTATGTGTTCAATCAGTTTTGCTTTAACAAGCTGACGCTGCTCAGAACCATACCTGCTTGGCGAAATCTGTGAATCAGGTTCTCCCTCTTGACTCTCTGCAGATTAAAGTAGTCATCCTCCTCATCTGGAGATTTCAGGTAGAGTGGAATGTGCTGGAAGATAACGACGTGCCTTGCTGAGCTCTCGGCTGCTTTCTGTAGCTGTTTCTCCAGCCAGGCCTCGTGCGCTTCCTCCAGCTGAGGGCAGTCTGATGCGTCGAAGAACAGCTGGGAATTCAAAACCAGGAACAACACTCCACCTACCCAGAAACTAAAGTAGTCATCACCCCAGACACGGCAATATTGCTCCACGGTGTCTGCAGTGGGAGTGTTGCCCAGGTCATGGTTACCACTGACAAACACAAGAGGAATGTCTGGATTGGTGGCCCGCAGGACATCCTTCAGGTCCCTCTCCTGCTCCTCCCTGAACTGGCAACCTGAGGAACACACAGATTTTTTTTAAAGAACAAATTACTCTTTACCAACTGAGGGTGATGAATGTGTTCCTGTTACATCATTAGCTAAAACTGGGCACATACTTCACATGCGGACTTCGGTAGAGTTTCAAACGTCGGTGTGTAGAAAACGGCACAGCCATTTCCTGCTTACAGCCAACATCATGATCACAAGAATCAAAATGACTGGTGAAGCAAACACACGCGCTTAATGACCTTTCATGCATTATGGGTATTCAGATACACATATGCTCTGTCTAACTTAACAATGAAGTTGAGCTTCTAATTATCTAATTAGATCCCAGCGTTCGACCTACTGGAAAGTTTGTGTCTATGAAAATGTAATAAATTTTGTAAAATCACTTTTTACATATTACAGTTTCCGTAAGCTCTCAAATGTCTAGTAATAATATGAACAATATATAGCACACGCGAAAGGTGGCGTAGTGACTAGGAATGAGCGCGCACTCATGGACTTTGGACAAACAATAACACACACAATTTCCTAACAATAATAATAATTTGATATTTGCCAGCATCAAATTCACTAGCTCGTTCGCCTGCACATCAGGATGCAGCCATATTCTGACGGGCATCATTTGAAAATGACGCCAGTGAAGAAACCGACGATCAAAGCTGTAGCCCACAAGTGTAGTGTGCACCGAGCATAGGGCTGTAAATGTATAAAAAAGTTTGGAGAAACTTGTTTTCAAGACTGTATTTACAAACTGATCCCATTAAATTAATATTATTAAACATACTAAATGTATGCATGTTGTGTAGAGTGTAATTAACATATGGATATCTTACTGAAATTCCAGAATCTGCAGCAATCATTGAGGAGCTTATAGTTTCAGCAAAGTTGTCTACCTTCTATTTGTAGCTGATAGTGTTCCCTGTACGTTAGGCACTCCACCCAGGCAAAATAACAACCCAAATGTAATTTTTTAAGAATATCTAAATGTTATTCATATAAATATAAAAATAAAGAATATCTTACTTTAACTGTTAAAGGCCTGGTCATATACATCACAAGTATAGGACCGGTCCACAACAGAAGAATAAGTAGCACAAAGTAGAAAGTAGCTCACCTGTTGAGCTATTTAAAATGTTGTCGATGCTTGTCATGGAGTTTTGAAAATGTTTCTGCTCACAAGTTATTCTAGGCATCAGGTCCATTTCCTGGGTCTGTGGTGCAATGCCCTATGACGTCCTACAGCTGTGTTACGACAGCCATACGAATCTCATATGCTCTTTGTTGTTGTTGTCCCACGCACTCAAGATTGCACAGTTTTCTTACAATGCGTGATCGCACTACATTAAACCCACTGGAACTGGTATAGTATGACCTTTTTTACTAAAGTGTGTATGTAAGTCATGTACATCAACCAAGTATTACAGGAATCGATTGTATCACTTTCATATAAATAACATATGATTTGAGTTACAGACCTGACCTTTTTTGTCCATGAGAGAAGTACAACTCATATTTTATGTGTGAATGCGACTATGCAGCTTCCACATCCACCTCGCCCAAACCAAGGTCAGTCCCTTCTGTCATAGCTCTGCTAAATTAGTACAAAAAAGAAAAAACACCTGCGGGTTGTTTGTAACAGCGGCTTAAGTTACAGATAGCCCATTTCCAATTTTGCAATGCCATAAACAAATCTCGGGGTTAAGAGAAGTGGGAGAAAGAGCTGAAGAAGGCAGGGGATGAGGGAAAGGTAGGGTGGTGGAGAGGAACAGTTCTGCATATAGTAGAAGCAATGCAGTACTGGTTGTGTGGTAAACCACAACTGCTCACACTTTCTCACCAGGCATGTATCATTTGCAATCTGTATGATTGTAATGAAGCCATTATTACCATGCAGTTCTGTACTGGTATATATAAATATATATAATTATGTAAATGTATGTAATATTTTGCTGTTCATTCATTTAAATAGATTTATACTCCTAATGTAAATACTCTGAGGCAGTTATAACTTTCACAAGATCTGGATCTTAATCAGAGTCAGAACATGTGCTACTGCAGTAGGGTTAGCTTCAGCTCCCGGTGGACTCGAGTCATGCGACACATCTCAAGCAGATGAATGAAACTAATAGATAAAGGTATTTCAAATCAATGTTTCATGTAGCCGTGGCTTGGCACTTTGAAGTTACTGATAAATTTTGCAGTTTTGTTGCTATTAGCGGTGTTTACTCTTGCATGAGAGACAGAGTTTCTTACAGCCAAACACATTTAATCCTTAACATTTCACCTAGTCATGCATGGGAGGGTTTCATGGTTTCAGTTTACACCCATATGCTAGAAGGTCTGCATCTGATTTGCAGTCATTAACCTTGCTTGATGCTAGGTTAACCTTATTAAAAATACAATCTGGAACAACAATATTTGATCCAAATATTAGATTAAGTAATCTGTCCAGGAGGGTTTCTCCCCGGATAAAGCTAGAACACTCTAATATAATACAAAAAGCTAAATATATTCTATATCCTGACACCATGAATACAGAAACTGTGGAAACATTAATTTGATGTGAAATGACAGCTGAAGCATTGGGGAAAATAAACAAATAAAATTCGCTGACGACTCAAAATATCTGTGAAAATGTGTCCACCACCCACCACCCTCTCATCTGGGAACCACAGAGCTACCTGTAATTATCCTAAAAGAAAGAAACATTTTTACAGGAATATAGCCCACAAACAATCTATTGTTAAGAATTTCAAATCAACCACCCAAGTTCCACCCAATTTATATTTATTGCAGGTCAGCCATCAAAAACGTGACAGTAACCAACAATATCTTGTGAAATCAACGAAAACAATAAATAATATATCATTTACAAGCCCAAGATATTCCAAGCACAGCATTTTAAAGCTGTTAGTGCCAACATGACGATTGTTAATTTCCCCAGGGGTAGACCATGCAAGAGAGACTGAGTGTTAAAATATATATTCACCAGCCACTTTAACAGAAGCACCTTACCCACGCATTCATCCACGTGCCAGTAGTGCACTGCATACCATCACACGGATCCAAAACAAGAGTTTAATGATCATATGAAACAAGGCAGCTGAAAATAATCAACGTTTCCATCCATGGTCAGCAGAAAAGCATCTCAGAACATCTTAGAAAAATCATCTCAAAATTATACCTTCAGACAGATGGGCTACAACAGAAAAAGACCACATCAGATCACTCGTGTCAGTCAAGAGATGGAATCTGGGGATGCAGTGGGCACTGACACGGCAAACAGGACTGGTGCACACTTGAAAAACAGCCGTCTCGTGCCAACAAATAAACAATTTTCTGATGTTTAATGTGTACATTATCTGAAGTGGCCTGTATCTGCATGATTTGATGCAATGTTTTGCTGTCACATGATCAACTGACTGGATTATTGCATGAAATAACAATTAGAGTGGCTGGTGAGTGTATACCAGGCTTGTGCAAAATTCCGAATTGAACTGAGAATGAGTCCCAAATTCCAATTCAATTCCATGAATTTGAATTGAATTTGAATTCTAATTGATAATGTTATGATAATGATAATTTGGTGTATTCCAGAATCATGCTTTACAGTATATCCCATACATGACTGTTTTACATATTTCATACAAATATTATGACTATGAACTCCTTATCTACCAGGGTGTTATGAACTGTTATAAATGATGATTGCATTTACCACAGTTTTGTGTCATTTGTTCATTTTCAATTAAAAGATTATTAAAAATTATTCTAAACGAAGGGGATTTGTGTTTAATTTAAAGCGTTTGTAAAGTATTTTTAGTATTTAAGCCAAAACCTTTGATAAACGTTATAAATTTCTCCTGTTACTTGGCTATATGGAATTTCTCTGAATTGCAATGAATTTAATTCCACTTCCTGTAATTCCAGTTCAACATCCTGTGGGGTGGAACCAATTCAATTCAAATTTCAATTCTTCAAATGAATTTAACTGAAATTTCAAATTCGGAATTTTGCACAAGCTTGGTGTATACAGCATCAGTAGATTAATGGTTGACCATTTTTTACCTTTTTAGCACTAGACAGGTATTGCACACTGTGGCCCATGGACCCAATCAGATTCATGGAGTTGTTTGTTTGTTCAAATTTAAACAAAAACAAAAAAAGGAAAGGCTCTATTACCCAAATTAACACCAAAAGATAATTAGAGCAAATGAAATAGCTGAAGCTGTGGCTTAATGTTTAAAGGCTATTTTAGAAAATTATTTGTAGTGAACTAATGTTTTGTTAAGCTAGAGGATTTGGAGATATTTTCTTTTCTCTTATCAGAAGTACAAAGTGTTCAACTTTAAAAGCTCTCTGCATCTCCAATCAGTGACAAAACCCAAACAACCCCATTACAAACTCTCCCAACGGAGATCTCTATCAGCTGAACACACAGCGAACTCATCTCCCCCTGGACATTCCCACTCAGTGTTTGGAGAACTTCATGTCTATCCATTCCACCAGTGCCTCAAGTGCTTACATGTGTGGTTCAGAAAGCATAACATTAGCCTTGCTTTTTCATTCCTCCATCAGTGAAGCCGCTCCTCTAAGTCCACAAGCATCAAGTCTAATCCTCTCCCAACACAAGCTTGCCGTCTGGAGTCTGGAATCTACTCTGATATCACATCCATCAATTCTAGAACACTGCTGACACACTACTCTCTGTGGTTCATGATAAGATGAGAAGAGAACAGTTGAGATCAGCTGCTGAGGGGGGAAAAGGGAATGCAATTTGGTCACCAGTCAGGCTTGAAGTGGCCAAGGCATGTGCTCAGTAAAGGTGAATGATGAATGGGGCCCGAGTAAACCTTCGCTCTGAGTCTTCCCATAATCACATTTTCATCTTAAAATATCAATTACAGATACTATAAACATGCACTAATATATTCACTGTAACACTTACTCATTTTTATACATTATAGATAACACTGAGAAAAGATGTCCAAGGGTTACGCATGCAGCGCTTTAACTAATGGGATATAATTTGAAAAATATATAATTTTAGCAGTTTCCCTAACCTAAAGGTAAGCTGGATTATATAAGGGATAATGTACAGTGAACCAGTCATTATCATTATCAAATAAACCTTGAAGGGGCTTGCATCACTTGTTTACTCACAATAATGCTAAGCTTGCTGTACATTATTTTGGTTAGTACATAGATTTAAAAAATAATTTATTGCTTCCATGAAAGACATGCTCCATAGCAACAATCTGTTATACCTAACAGGGGTCTCTTACAAAGAATTAAGAAAGCTGAATCCCATAATTAACCAATCAGTATCAAGTATTCAAATCAGCCCTGCAATTATGTAATTCCAATGGTTCTGTAACACACTGTTTTGTTTTTTTTTAAGTAAAGCACAATACTGGAAAAATAAGCCATTCCAAAACCCACGCAGTCTATATTAAAGAATATATATTTCTCCAATTTCATTTGTTGTTAGAGATTAGACAAAACTGTTTTCTGAAACAGCTTCATTCGAAGACAGAGGAGAGAAAACATCAGATGGGTTCCTCTGATTACAAAAGCAGGAAAGAAGTTGCATGATGAATGGGTCATCTCATGTGTCTGCCATAGCTGGGTAGCTTGGGTGGCACTAACAGACAGTTATAAAGGTCTACACACATCTCCACAGGAAGCAGCTGTGCCTTTAAAGTCCACATATATCTTTACCAACAAAGTGCAGCTACCACAGAACACGTACAGCAATCAGCCACAAAGATTCTCAAAGGTAAAATATATCCCCGCTGAGACGATTCAGAGTTCACAGGTATAAAGGATTTGCAGAAAACGCGCTCCCCAAGAGCCCTGTCCCCGTCTACCCTTTTCTATGAAAACGAAAGAAAAGCCTAGTTTAAAATATACTGCAAGACTGTCACTGCTTTATATTCAATTCATATATCTATGTAAAGACAAAACAAAATAAAACATGACTCACACTGGGATAACAGCTCCACACCTTAGAAAACAGAATTTCAAATACAAGTTCAATGCATTTGAAAAAGGATAATGCATCGAAAATGAGGGGATGGCCGGTGCCATGAAATACGATGTTATAATGCTCTTTGCAAATATTTGCACCAAGTTAAGATTAAATAAACCAGAGCAATCTAGATCCATACAGCTGTGGAAATGTGACAGGGCAAAAAATAGTGCAAAAGAGAAATTAATTACTGTTTACTCTATTGCAGGGTTTGACTCGGATTATTAGTGTTTCTCATCTATCAATGCACCGGTCTTTCATTACAGCTTCACTAAGCTCTTAATCAGCACGACTAAGCCCTTTATCAGATTAAGGTAGGTGACCGAATGCAGTAAAAGCTCAGTAAAATAGTACTCCAGGGCCAAACCTTCCAAACTATGATGCATTTATTCACGCTGTGAAAGAATAATGACTATTTTAAACAGCTCATATGTTTTGCCATGTAGGAAACATCACACTGAAATGCAGTATCTATCATCATCATTATCATCTTCTTCCACTAGCTCCTGGGTCTAGTCTCGGGGGCAGTATCATCATTCATTTTCTGAACCGCTTAATCCTAGGGTCGCGGGGAGGCTGGCGCCCATCTCAGCTGACTCTGGGCGAGGGCAGGATGTGCCCTGGACAGCTCGCAAGGCCATCAAAGATCAGTATCTAATTAACTTTAAATAAAAACGTGCATCAGATGATAAAATTACGTAATTCCACAGTGCTGTCAAATTCTTAAATCTGAATAGTTCAGAAGGTGTTGATTAATTTAATGTGATGAATGATTCTGACAAGGAGGCTTAGAATAATGTGCTCATATTTAAACACATTCATCAGATGCTCTTACTGAACTTTATTATGAATATAATACACTATACACTAAATACTGAGCGGAGCCTCTGTTTGCTCTGAAAACCCCCTTATTTCCTCATGGCAGAGATTACACAAGACATTGCAAACATTACTTCCAGATTCTAGTCCATGTTGACTTGTTTACATCCTGAAATTCCTTTAGATTTTTCAGATACATGTCCCTGTTGTTTTGACCCATTTCATTACATTCTACATTTCAGATCAGGTGACAGGGAAAGCTGCGGAAGACCACTTAACTCGGGGTTATGTTGCTTTGAGACCTGGTGCATTATCATGCTGGAAGTAACCATTAGATCGGTTAATTGCGATCATGATGGAATGCACATGATCAGCAACAATATAACAGGCTGTGAAATTTAATTGACGACTGTTTGGTAATAACAGGCTCAAAGACTTTTAACACCATTACACCACTTTCATCAGCCAGGACTGTTGACGCAAGGCAGGTTGCGTCTATGGATTCATGCTGTCAGCACCAAGTTCTGACTTCAATTTCTCTGCCTTGCGAGAAATCAACTCCGACAAGGATACATTTCTCTAGATTTCACTTGTTCTGTTTTAGTGAATCTGTGACCAGTTCAGTCTCAATTTTCTTTTCTTGTCTGAGAGAAGTGGAACATGATTTGGCCTTCTTCTGTTGTAGCCCATCTACCACAAGGGTCAATGTGCTGTGGATTCTCAGATGATTTGCTGCTAAGGACAATTGTATGAAGTGATATCTGCGCTAACATAGCTTTTCTGTCAGCTTAACCTACACTATGCCTGGCCATTCTCCCATGACCTCTCTCATCAACAAGGGACTTGAATCCGCAAAACTGCTGCACACGGGATGTTTTTCTTTTTCACACCATTCTGACTAAACTATAGAGACTGCTATGCCTGAAAAAGAGCAAAATCACTGAACGTTTTCACCATTCTGATGGTTGAGATGAGCATTACTTGTACAAGTGTATAAGGATCCCTAATAAAGTGTCCATGTGGAAACATAATGCCTCCTGCTCTTAATGACAATGGGGACTACAAAAATTGGTGAAACAGCTCACAGAACATGATGTTTTGGCACTCAGAAACTCAGCTACAATGAACGTTCTTCACCGATGCACAGCCAGGTGTACTCATTCTCAAGTCCTAATTAAATACTTGTCAGTTCATATCGGCTTCCTGAACTGTGATCTTACCGGGCAAAGCATGGATCAAATCCCCACAAAGAACAACAAACCGGGGGCGGGGCTGCAGTTTGTTGATGGCCTCAACAGCCTGCTTGGTGAGCTGCACCTCCTCTTCCCACTCATCTCCTCCTCTGTCACAGTCTCCGGTCCTCCAAGCCTTCATCAGACCCAACTGCGGGTCAGCCGCCTGGATGAAGAAAAATGGCCCGCTCCACTCACTCTCCTCATCTGTGGAATACAGAAAGCCATGTTGGCTAATGCAATACCAGTCAATGAAATGTATTCATAATTAACTTGCTGATGAGCTTTGCACGATGAATTGTTTTACATAATCCAGCATTACATAAGACACAAAGCATGTCTTTTCAAATATTTATAAAAAGCTTGATCTTCATTAACAGGAGGGGATGTCACTCTGTGACCTGTCAGTATAGAACAGAGAGAGCATGAGAAAAACAAAGCTGCAGTGCAATAGACTTAAATCTATAGCCGAGAAAGAATGCATCAGCTCTTGTGCTGGAAGAAACAAATGAGAGTCGAAGTGCAACCTTCCACCTCATGAGGCTCGTGGTGTACAAATCCATATTCAACCTTTCAGCAACTCAAGTGCTATACTTCTATACATGCTCTTCATACATTGCTCTCTTCCTCCCACATGGATTAATGGTAATATTCCGTTCTATCCTAGGCAGAGAAGAGAAGAAGAGGATTCCCCTACTACGAGTGAAAGAATGCTATCATTTCAAACAACTCCACTTTGATGCAGATAAAAGGACACAAATGATCTAACTACAGAAAGAGTCATTAAAACATTACAGCTCTTTTCCTAATAGCACAGACTGGCATTATTTGAAATGAATGATGCCATTAAATGACTTTTGCTTCAAAGGGAATATCTGTCAAATTTATAACCTGCAGTTTTACAAGGGAGGCACAAGTATATGACTACATAAACCATTCAATCATTCAATCACAACTCCAACAGCTGAGCATTTAGCACCAAACATTTCAGGGCTTTAATAAATTAGAGCTTCCACAAGTAGAAAACACAAGTAGAAAACATTCACTGTGGAGTAAATAAGAGGATAAAACAACAAAATTACACTTTTACAGCAGCACTGTTAAGCCCAGACAGTGACAAAAGTAACTTTCTCCCTAAGTGAGGAAAATAAAGGAAGTGATCACAAAGATAAGATGGACAAATTCTGCAAGTCCAAATTAGGGGTGAATGGGGTACTTGAGCAGAGTTGAGCAGAGTTGAGTTGTAATGAACCATTATGATTCTGGTAAGTCTTTTGACTTTCTGTTTTGGTGCCATATGCCTTCCTTGCACATCCAAGAGGAATTCTATGAACAAATTGCAAGATCATGTTCAAACCCAGGTTGATGCCACAGCCATCCGTGACCGGGTGTCCAAGGGAGCTAAAGGTTGGTTGTTTTTTACTTATTTAATGACATGCCCACTGTTGTCTTAGTATGTTTTATCTTTCTGAATTGGGTTGTTTGTTGTACAGCACTTTGGTTCAATTGTGTTGCTATAAAGGTGCTTTATAAGTAAAGTTGCCACTGTTAACTTTACAAGTTAACCAATTTTAAATACATTTATAAGCTGTTATTAAAAAATTGCACATATTTTCCATGCATGGGAAGTGGATTGGTACTGGTATGGGCAGGTACTGAAAGGTCAAGTATCGGTATGGAACAACTGGTTTTGGAATATCTCTACTAAATATACTCTCAATAATTCACCATAAACACAATGGCTGGCAGCAACCTATTTAAAGTAAACAGCTCGTCATTCAGGACTCAAGAACAATTACAAGCTAGCTTGTGAATAAAGTTCATAAATGCTTAATCATTTTGCCATACAAATGTCATGGTTGCCCTTTTTAAATAGACAGGTGAAGTCTGTTGGGCTTTGATTACACTCTCATTATCCCGAGTTCTGCAGTGTATAGCGACTAGGAGTTCAACCTCTCAATGGACACTAGTCGATTGCTGGTTATCTTTCCAATATTATTACTGGTACCCATTTATACTGTTGGGTGGAGAGAGGCACATTTGGAGTGAAGATCTTGCCTAGGAGTCTTAGCACGGTGGTGGACTAATGGGGATTCCTCTTGATCATCCCGAGCACCCTAACAACACTACCCCCCAAATTTTTTCTTTTCTTTGAATAGGCCCCTCGACGACCTAGAACTGTAGTGATGTGACCCTGATTGAAAAAGAGTTTGACATTGTTGCTTTCGATTGCTGCTGATATACATGGTTTTGTGACAATAGCTTAAGACTACAATAACTATGACAGTTCTAAGACAACAAACCCGACCTTAGGTTAGAACTGTAGAGAATGTCTTGCAACACCACACTTGTACTTTTTAACCACATGACAAGTCAGGAAAGATTTCTACGATCACACTGGTGTCACCCAAATAAGGAAGGGTTTCCTTTATAAGTCTGGTTCCACCAAGGGTACCTCCTCATATCGTCTCAGGGAGTTTTTTCTTGCCACCACCGAGTCTGTGACAAGTGCAGAACCGTCCTGAGTAATGACTGTAGAATGCATTCAGTGATGCCAAGATTCAGAACATTATTCAGTTTATATAACTGTAGGCTGGATTAATAAAAAACACACTAAAAACCTAGGATAACGAATAAGACAACGTAAAAAACGCGCAAACACGACTCTGGGTTAGATGGTGTGGTTGTGATTCCAAGATGGGTTTAGTTCTGTTTTATAAAGATTTCTGGAGCTGCAGGGCCAGTGAGAGCTGCTCAGAGTTTAATACACATGAAATAAAAGTAAATAGAAGTAAAAGGCTGCTCATGTAGGGTGCACTGAATAGCTTGTCCCTTTGCCTTCATTCTAATTTAAAAGCCTTTTACAGTCACCTCATGTCATCCAGCCAAAATGAAGAGCCTTATCTATCCCCTACTGCAGCTACCTGAACTCTACAGTCACATTCTGTAGTTCATTTTTACGACTAATTATCAGTAATAACCATTACATTGCCCCTTGATGATGTGCATATTCATTGCGTTTACATTATGATAAATCCATGAGATTGCTGATGTTGGATTAAAATCACGTGTAAAATGATCGCGCGCGCCGCTGTTCCTCAGCGTGACTTGTCATTACCGCGGAGTGTGTAATAGCCGCGCACCGAGTTCATTCACCTTTTTTATAGCCAAGAAAACGAATGCTGAGCTCTCACAAATCTGTCACATTACAACCTACTGCTGTTTACCCTACAAAACAAAAGGAATGTGTGGATGATTTTTATCACAAAACAGCAAAAACAATGCCGCAGATGAGCTAACAAGGAACCATAGCATTCTCTTTACACGACAAGCACCAAGCTGCGTCAGTTTCAACAATACTGAACTTGTAACGTTAACTTAGTTAATTTCTGTACCTTCAGTTAAACCCTCAAACACACGGTGTTTCGCTCTTAAAAACATGTTCTCGTCTCCTTCCATAGTTTGGTGTTGTGTGTTATGTCTGTAGTATCCGGGGTTATCGAGCTTGAAGTGCAGCTGCTTTTGCCTGGAGCAGTGAAGCCACTGATCGGTTATTCGATGATGTATTAATCAACCTTGCATATCTGTCGGCTTGAATAACTAAAGGTCCGGAGGTTAAATCCTGTGCTGAGAGTTCAGATTAATGTAGTTATATCTGTGTGTATTCTGTGCTACAGGAGTTTGTACCTATAATAAATTGTTAGGTAGAGGTGTACTCTGAAGGTAGATTACAGACATCCATCTATTCATTCATAAGCTACTTTGTAAGGGTTCCTTTCTGGATGGGGTGCAAGACCAAAAACAGGGCTTCATGCATGAATGTGTTCTTACACTTTTCACTTATACAGTGCAATCTACAGCAGAGAGAATCTGAAGGAAACCCACATGTACAGAAACTCCATAAACAGCAATCCGAGTTTAGGATTAAACCCGGGACCCTGTAGCTGTGAAGGAGCAATGCTGCTGTGGATGAAACACACTAATATGCCAGTAATATGTGACCTTATCACTGCTCTCACTCACTCGTATTCCAAAACACTTAATCTTATTAGGGTCGCGGGAAGGCTGAAGCCTAGCTCAGCTGACTCTGGGTGAAGGCGGGATACACCCTGAACAGCTCCTCAGAGCATCGTAGGGCCAACACAGACACACAACCATTCACACTCACCTTCACATCTAGGGTCAATTTTGAAACAGCCAGTTAGTCTAATGTGCATACCTTTGGACTGTGGGGAGGAAACTAGAGTGTCCAGGTGAACCCACGCAAGCATGGAGAGAACATGAAAACTCCACACAGAAACCTGGGACTAGAACCCAGGATCTTCTTGCTGTGAGGCCTATGTGCTACGTGCTGTACACCACTGTGCCGCCTTACATTGTCACCAGTGTGCTGAAAATGGTGACCTACCCAAATGCTATCTGAGTTTGCTATATTGTGTTTGGATTGGTGTTTAACATTTTGTATGTTTGCTTTGTTTAGTAGGAGATTAAAGGTTCTTTAAAATTCTTCTATGAAAGACAGATCAAGGCGGCATGGTGGCGTAGTGGTCACAGCAAGAAGGTCCTGGGTGCGATTCCCAGCTCGGGTGTTTCTGTGTGGAGTTTGCATGTTCTCCCTGTGCTTGCGTGGGTTTCCTCCGGGTACTCTGGATTCCTCCCACAGTCCAAAAACATGCACATTAGGTATTATATAGTAAATATTATTATTTTTATTTCAAATTTTATTTAAAATTATTATTTGTTTTATTTTTTTTTCTTTTTCTTTCTTCTGTCTCTGTGAATGTGTAGTTTTTCCTTTGGTGGATGTTATAATACGTATGTGATATGACTCTTCGTTCTGATTTTAATTTAACAAACTCTCGATTAATGACAGTTCTATTTTTCTGTACAAGCCAAAGTAAATTTAATGTTGTATTTAGGTACAGATATAGCGGTTTGTTTTGTAATAGTTTGGTTTGAAGGGTCGTTGCTTTATATCTGTAATGTTTTTGTCTCCTCTTTCTCCTTTTTACTTTTCCTTTTGCTTCTGTTAGCTGTCTTTTTTCTTTTTCTGTCACCTTCTATTAAGTCCAGCAAAATTACATAGATTCCATAACACAAATCAACAGTAAATAAATGTATCAGATTATCAAGGGGAGCCTTAAACCCATAAACCTCCCCTTGGAAAAGCAACAGTGTTGTGGTTGAAGTGCACAATACTGCAACCAGACTGCTATTCTGCTTGCTATGATGCTGGACAGGACAGGTTTAAAAAAAAAAAGGAAAGCTCCAGCATGGTGCAAAGCCCTATTGAGAAGGGAAAAGTGTTCTTTTTTGAATGTCTAGAAGTGTCAGTCTATCTATCACTCTGGCATAGGTCTACACATTGAAAACATTTTTTTCCACCATGCGGTGAATGGCGGTATATAACTGTCGTAAAGGAAAAGAATGTCTGAGTGATGGTAACTTTTATTCTATTGTCCCCTCTAAATTGTTACTTGTTTTAATCCATAAAATAAATAAACTTTGCCTAGCAGAATGCTGGCAGAGGTGTGCAGTGTGCACGAGCTCTCAGCCTGTTCCTGACTTCGGCTTGTTTCCCCTGGGGCCACCGCTTCGGGTCCAGCATTCTGCTCGCCAACATCCAGTCTCTGGAGAATAAGCTTGATGACCTCAAGGCCAGGGTAAAGTTCCAGAGAGACATTTGGAACTAGATTCTCCTCTGCTTCACCGAGACTGAACCCAACGGTGCCGGACCATGCCATTCAGCCGGCTGAGCTCTCAATTCACCGCATGGACAGAAAACAGCAATCAGGGGGAGATGGTGTGTGCTTAATGGTGAACAGTAGCTAGTGCAACAGCTTAAGCATTGTTCCTCTCACTTGCTCCTGCACACCCAACCTGGATCTATTGACCATCAAATGTTGTCCTTTTTATCTTCTTCGGGGAGTTTACATTGGCCATAGTCAGTGCTGTTTATATTCCACCTCAGGCGAACACAGACACTGCTTTATGCTATAACACAGTTCAGAAGACTTCCATCAGTACATTTCCTAATCAGAAGCCGTGGGTTTATAAATCTGTCAGCACTAAGCAGAAGAGGATTTACCAGCCCCTGATCATGAATGGGACCCCAGTGGAGAGAGTGGACAGTTTCTGGTACGTAGATGTTTACATCATGCAGTAAACAGCTCCAAACAGGACAGACAAGCTCTCCAGGGGGTGGTGCAATCAGCAGAGTGTACCATCCATATCGAGTTTCCTGACCTGGACACTACATACAGCAAGCGGTGCTGGACCAAGGCCAGGAAGATAATGAAGGACCTTAGCCATCCCAACAATGGACTCTTCTCTCTGTTGTGGTCAGAGAAATGTTTCTATCCCTTAAAAGCAAACACTGAGCGAATGAGGAGGAGCTTCTTCCGACAGGCCATTCGGGGCCTGAGCCAGAACACTGGTACCTGGGCTTTGTAGACTCTACCCTACACATAAACATTACATTCCACCTCAGCCAATTGTTGCACACAGATACTGGACACTTTACACTTTACAAACACTTGACACTTTGCACACAAACACTTCACACTTTACAGACACTTGACACTTAACATTCATTCATTCATTTTCTGAACCGCTTATTCCTAATTAGGGTCGCAGGGAGGCTGGCGCCCATCATCCGACTCTGGGGGAGGGCGGGGTACACCCTGGACAGCTCGCCAGGCCATCGCAGGTGACACTTAACATTACTTGTAAAATCAATTAATTGTAAAATTTAGTTTATTTTATGCTTTACATTTTTATATTTATATTGACCTTTAACTTTAAAGTCCTTTAAATAGTCATGGTTATTGTTCCTTTCTTTATGATAGTGATAGCTTATTATTTTCACCATATATTTAACTTTGTATAATTCGCATTAAGTAGTAAGCAATGTCAGTTTGTCAGATCCTACTGATTCCTAGTGAGTACTGAAACAAGCTGCTATAGATTTTGTTAACTGTCATCTTCTCTTCACTAATGAATGTTCAGTGTGCAGTGGTAAGGCATAAGGGCTATAGCTGCTATCATGGCAACGTTAGCTGGGATGCAAATTGTTTGCACTTATGTGAGTAAGGATGACATTCCAGTGTCATCAAATAGCAGAAAACATTGTCAATCTACATATGTTTGTTTTCTTTCAGTGAAGACATAAAAATAATACTGTTTTCTTTAATGACCAACAGATTAGGTGTTACCACATGTAAATATTGAGCACAGTGATCTAAAAAAACACACAAGCAAATTTTCCATTACTATCAACGTTCCCTGTTGACCTATTGTTAATGTAGTAGGGCTACAAAAAAGTCTCAAAAAGTTGGGATGCAGCCATGTTTACCATTGTGCAGCATCCCCTCTTCTTTTAACAAAAGTATATAAATGCTTGGGAACTGCAAAGACCAGTTGCTGTAATTTTAGAAAAAGGAGTGTTATCCCATTCTTGTCTGATATAGGATTACAACTACTGAACATTCCTAGGTATTTTTTGTTGTGTTTTTTTTTTCATGATACAGCAAATGATTTCAGTTAATGAATGATCTGGACTGCAGACAGGCCAGTTCAGCACTTGGACCCCATGGGCTATTATAAAGCCATGCTGTTGTAATAGATGCAGAATGCATTTTAACATTATCTTGATGAAATATGCAAGGCCTACCCTGAAAATTACATTAACTGAACTGGTATACCTTTTGAGCAATGATGATGGCGCTGTTCCACATGTAAAAGCTGCCAAATCCATAGGCACTAAGGCACCCCCATACCACAGAGGTTAGAGCTTTTGAACTGACTACTGATAACATCTGGATTAGTCCCCCTCCACCTTAGTCCACTTACAATGTCCATATTTTTAAAAAAAAATCATTTTAATGTCACGCCACTGTGCAGCAAAGATGTGGACAGATGCAGAGCGGTCCCGTACACCCTGAGGGACTGGGATTCAGTACACAATCCTGTAATTGGCAAGCACAAGAACAACAATAGGAATTAACGTAAACACAATGGCAGAGAATGTAGAAAGTAAACATAAACTGACACACTTACTGTCTCTGGCATACATGGTTATTGATTCCCATGATGTCAAGTTTAGTGTGTTTATATATATATATCTCTAATGAGCCAGTCAAGTGCCTGCATGTGTGGCCATTTGCCACTTCTTCTGCACCACTGACTGAGCCTTCGGGGTTTTGCTGTATTTGGGCTGTTGTTCTACTGGTTTATAAACCTTGAATTACTGAAGATGAGGCATACAGCTGAGATGGGCAGCGTAGCACACAGTGGGAATCGAGGGGACACTGTGACATTCAAATTCCAATTAATCTTACTACAGAACAGCTTTTGGTATGTGTATTATTCATTCTTTTATTATTCAGTTGAAAGTACAAAATCAGAAAAAAAAAAAAAGTTATAACATTTTAAAAATATTATTTTGATAATCGGATATGAAAAAAGCAAATAAGTTTTTTTTTGTACTTTTAAATTGTATTTTCAAATTAAAAAGACCAAAAAAAAGGGAAAAAAGAAAAAAAGAGTCCAGAGACCTCAATTAAGATTTTGAATTCATCCCATAGTGTGCTCCAGAAGTCATTACAAATACTGAACTGACTTTATCATATGTTGCTCTTTGGTAAATATAACAAGACAATTGCTTCCCTGAAACCTTATAGTAGTTTCAGTCAAGAGTTATGTATAGATGTCCATCAAGGATTAGTGTTAAAGAGCTCATGACACCAAAAATACACAAACTTGAAAAAAAACCTCGAAAGTATACATAAAATAAAAGATTTAGATACTATCAATAATGTCCCAAAGGTGATGTAAGTACAGCAACGTCGTGTCACGATTGGTGTTCCTTACCATCTGCTGAGTGCACAATCTAAATATCTGCTATTTTGTTTGATGTCATTGGCAGAGTGTATATCTGCTTGGCAGCCTATCTAGACCTGGAAACCAGCCAGCAGCAATGAACGCCGGTGGCTACTTTATGAAGTGTCCAGCTAGCTGCTTATCCAGTCATACAGAAGAGATAAAAAAATACAGCTACCTTTTAATGGCTAAAGTTAAAAACATGTAAAGGATATATAATTTGGCTGCATACACAAAAATTTACATACTCTAAATAATGTCAAAACAAATCCTGTAATGAGTTAATGTATCCAGGGCATTTAATAGGAAATTAATTGGGATTTGTGATCTTATATCAAATAGCCACATGCAAGTGTGCGCGCACACACGCACACACACACACACACACACACACACACACACACACACACAAACAAACATGATGTAGGAATGTATACACATTTTTTATTAACGTTAGGCTTGTTTAAGTTATTTTAACAACAATTTCAAGGCTTTCGAGCAGCAAGAGAGCAGGTGCCTGAAGTTTCCTGATATATGACAGATATATTCTTGTTATCTGTGCTGTAGCTACAATGCTATAAGTAGTATAACCATTTTTCAGCAGGCAGCAGATTACAAAAACCCTGTAGAAATAGCATTAATAGCTAGGCTATAGTACTTGGCTTAGTATTAAATTCTGTCTGTAGGAGGGGCAATTTAAAAATTATTATGTGTAATGTAGAGATTTAACTACAATCCTGATAGTTTTAACTAGATTTGGAAGAAACTTAGCTGCTTAAAAGTTATTGAAATATTCATGCACCAGTCACAGAGGTTGATAGTATTGTTGAAATTCCCGATGCTCTTCTGTTATTGAGATTAACTACTTGCTTTAATGCACAAAGGTATTTAATTCAATTCAATTCAGTTTTATTTGTATAGCGCTTTTTACAATTGACATTGTCACAAAGCAGCTTTACATAGT
>JBCNYG010000019.1:24304258-24318894 GCA_039654305.1 Porochilus rendahli
AAATATTTGATATCTTTCCACAAAGTATGAGGACTAAAAGTACTATGTACTATATTTTATTACTTTGCTAAAAAGCTTTATAATACATAGCCAGTTGGATTAGTTTTAATTTGGTATCAAATGTTGCCTGATGATATCATCATGAAGAACACACAGGTTTACAAATATACATGCATTAACAAATCACTGAAACTAGGGCATACCCCTCAGGTTTTGAATATTTAATATCTGAGCTTCACGAGGACATAGGTCTACAAATGTGATATCAAATGAAGCATCTTGGACGTGATATTGCATTAAAAATAATATTAGTTGAATTATCCTCCACAATTTCACCTAAACAAAAAATTATGGGCCCGATTGTTCATGAACCTTATTGTCCGACGTGTTCCAGGGGTGGTGTCACATGACAGGCCTTGGTCATTGAATGCAATAACATATTGCCCATCTATCATTATTTATACAGAGCACTCTAAATGAACTTTTAAATTATACCTTACTTGTTGGGGTTGTTGATGAATAAGCATATGAATTTTTTTTATTGAATTCTGTTAAAATTAAAAACCGTTCTGTGTCAGTCACGACTCGACTTTAAATAGAGTACTCCATAAATACAGCCAGAACACCCTGTGTATACAAGTTTATTCAGTGTTACCTCTCTTTTTCATTAAACATGATAAGCTGTTCGAGGCATAGCTCACCTTCACCTAGTGTTAGTTGGAATAGGCTCCAGCCTCCCTGTGACCCTAATAAAGGATCATCAGGAAATGAGACGAAATGAAAAAATTAACAGTATCTTATATAACACTTAAACATTTTATAGCAGTCTGTTCATTCTGGAAGTTGTACCAGGATACGTTATACCAAATTATATCTAACTTAAAGAACAGCTTAAACTTGTAAGCCAGGGTTCTCTCTGATGAAGAATATTGTGATATACTAACTACACCGATCAGTCATAACTTGAAAACCAATGATAGCTAAAGTGAATAACAGTGATTATCTCATTACAATGTGGTGGGGAATATTAGGCAGCAAGTAAACAGTCAGTTCTCAAAGCTGATTTGTTGAAAGCTGAAAAATGGACCCTGGGTCTGGGGCTAATGCCGAATGATGTGCATGAAGCGTAAAGGTGGACTTGTCTAATGAATCACATTTTCTTTTATGTCAACCGAAGGACCTGGTTTGAAGGTCTCGGTTCAAGCCCCACTATCACCAAGTTGTCACTGCTGTCCCCCCAGTGCAGCTAACTGGGTTATCAACGGCTGGCCATGTCTCTCACTGTCTATGGTGAGAGGCATGTAAAGGAACCATTGCTGATTTTCGTCACGGGTAGGCTGCATAGACGTCAGCGTGTTTCTGCCCTGTGATGGCCTGGCGAGCTGTCCAGGGTGTACTCCGCCCTTGCCCAGAGTCAGCTGAGATGTGCGCCAACTTCCCCGCGACCCTAATTAGGATTAAGCGGTTCAGAAGTTAATGAATGAATGAATGGATCTCCAAATTTCATATTCCTCATATTTCTGGGGGCAGTGGTGGTACTGGTAGAACATTCTGGTGGGTTTATGCCCCACTATCACTAAGTTGTCACTGCTGTCCCCCAGTGCAGCTAACTGGTTTATCAAAGGCCAGCCATGTCACTGACTGTCTGTGGTGAAAGGCACGTAAAAAAACCAATGCTGTCTTCATAAAGAGTGGGCCATTGGATTGTTGTCAGCATGTTTATGCCCTGCGATGATCTAGCGAGCTGTCCAGGGTGTACTGTGCCCTCACCCAGAGTAGGCTGAGATGGACGCCAGCCTCTCAGTCACCCTAATTAGGATAAAGCAGTTCAGAAATTGAATGAATGAATGAATTTCCCATCTGGGGGATCTGCTGGAAAAAAGTCCAAACCATGAAGTATCCACCTTGCAACACCAAGAAATTGCTGTGAACTGCTTGATGCCAGATATTGTATTTTATTACACCCTAAGAGGTCTTGTGGCGTATATGGTTTAGACCATTTTGGTGCCACAAGTAGGACCTACACAATAATAGGTAGGTGATTTTTATGTTATGGCTGATTGATGTATATACAAATTGTATGGCTTATTAGTGTAAGTCTAAGTAGATCTATGAGGCCAAATTCTTCTTAGTTTAGACTAAAAACAAATCATAGGCATATGCACCTTTCTGTCATGTTTGGTTAGTGGGTGGAGCACCTGGAAATCAGTGCCTATACATTAGTACTGAGTAGGTAAGAAAAACTGTATGTAATTAATGCCATGAACACCTAAGATGTTGACTGAAACAACAGCCTACTGTATCTTGAATTCAAACAAAAGACCCAGCTTGTCCTAAAGCACACAGTCACCACACCATATTTTCCACAACTTGACAACAGAAGCATGGAGAGAGAATTGAATTGGTTGCTAAGAGGATCAGTTCAGTATCACAGAACCATCTCAAAAATAAACCATATCAAAAGTGGCAACAGTGCTGGCCTAAATACAAAATATTATCTGTTTGGGTGTAGCAGTGAAGCTTTTTTCAAACGATACTGTATTGTTAAATCAATTCTTCGTTCGCTCTCTGTCTGTCTCTCTGTCTCTGTCTCTGTCTCTGTCTGTTTCCTTCTCTCTCTCTCTCTCTCTCTCTCTCTCTCCTGGTTCTTTTCTCTTTCTCCATCAGGCACTGTATACCTCTTCCTAGTCTGAGCTACCAGACACCCTCTGAAAGAAACAAATTTTAGCTGCTTGTGTCCAAGGCGTATCCTAAACAGCTCCCCAGTCTATTGTAAGTCCAACACACACACAACGATTCACACTCAGTCCTAGGGGAAATGTGGAACAGCCATTTAGCCTGATGTGCATATCTCTGACTGTGGGAAAAAACTGACATCCCAGAGGAAACCCACGCATGCACATAGAGAACATGCAAACTCCATCCACTGTGTGTTAAAGAGCACAGAGGAATAGGTGTTTCTGTGAAGATTCCATGAATTTCTTCATTTTCAGCCAAATGTGGTATCTTGCCATTTGAAGGGTCTCTATTTCTTTGTGTAGGTATGATTCGTACCAGATGATGAGACACCAAGACCCCTCCCTTCTCCCTTTCCCTGACTTTCTGCCCCGATGCACAGTGTTCAGTTCTTGGGAGGGGATCATAATTTGCCTATAACCTCAGGGACTGTGAGTGGCCATGTCAGCCTTGCACCATGTCTCCTGTAGGAAGATGATGGTTTTTAGTCCTTTTAGTCCAAAAATAAAAGAACGCAGCTTTTGGATATTCCACATGGTGATAGTGAAGTCTTGACTGTGCTAAATGTGTGAAGAATTAGATAGACTAAACGAAAGAGACACAATTCTTCTCAAAATAACAATGTGCAACAGTTTTTACAGAAATGTGTGTTGACTTACGTTTTGTTTGAATGTACACATCTCTGTGTAGTTTTAGTGTTTATATGAACCTATAACAGATGTACTGCAGTTCAAGATCACCCATCTCACTGTATGGTGGTCATCTGAACACTTCAGTGTAGCTGTGTTGTGATTGAGGGGTGTGGGTAAAATGCGGTGGTGCTGCTGCCACTGTGCGCTGAAGCTGGTGTTGATATGTCAGTGGGGTTGATAGGATTTAGGCAGGTTAAGGGACTTGTCTGAATCATGTTATTGCAGTCTGTTGGGAGTGCTGAGCATGTTGAGGTTGATGTCTTCTGATGGGTGCCGTTGCTGTGGTAGTTTGGGGGTTTTCATTGATGTCCTGTCATGTGCATTTGGGTGTCTGCCCAGTGTTGTGTCTTCCAGTGTCCTGGCAAACTCCCTGACACCTCTTTGTTCAGGTGCACATTATCATAGAGGTGTCGGTGTGTAATGTGAGTGTGGTGAGCCAGGTGCATGTTAGGTATAAAGTCATATCTTCACGAGACAACATTGTTAACCTTCTCTATGGTGGCAGGGTGGAGGTGCTTTTGTAGTATGAGCATGGAGATGATGATTTTGGCATTGGGGAATGTTTCCGTGACCCTTTCTGCTGCTCTGTTACCAGGGCATAGACACGTTCCTATTCTGCCCGTAGGTCATTTCGTGTCCATGTGGATGATTATGCTGGTCTTGCCCATGACATTTTTGTTTATCAGATTGTGCACGTCTTTTGTTCTTGGGCACCAGAATCTCTTTCTCTATCTCTCTCCATTGCTCTTCTGATTTCTTGATTTCTCTCTCTCTCTCTCACTCTCTCTCGCTCTCGCTCTCTCTCTCTCTCTCTCTCTCTCTCTCTCTCTCTCTCTCAGTGTGACGCGCAGAGTCCGTTGTTGCCCGCGGTTTTGCTCGGAGGCTCTGCACGCGTGCACACCATCACTCGCACAGCATTGCGCACTGCACTGAAACGGTTTAAAGTACAGTAAGAAATCCTTTCAGTTCGTTTTAACTGAACGCACGACAACCCCTGTGGACTTTACAAGTGCGGGTCCAAAAAAACTGGAAGAAAAGAAATCTAAGAAAAATGGTGACAAGCACTCCGCATGGGTACAATTTCGTACTTAGATTTCTATTCTCTTCCAACTGCTAGCCACTGGCACTGAGAGATCGGGAGCAGGATGAGATGGACGGTCTTGCTGTGGGAGTACCTGTTGGTGGAGGTCACGGCGCTGGTGTGCAGGGCAGATGGTGAAGCAGAGCGGCGACTCGAGGGATTCGTCGTGTTGTCGGGCTCGAACGGCTCCGAAGAGAGCGGTGTATCCGAGAAGCCGCACACTCAGGACGAGTGTCGCGGCTACTACGACGTGATGGGTCAGTGGGACCCGCCGTTCGTGTGCCGCACGGGCACCTACCTGTACTGCTGCGGCACCTGTGGCTTCCGTTTCTGCTGCGCGTACAAGAGCTCGCGCCTGGATCAGAGCTTGTGCACAAACTACAACACACCAGTGTGGCTCAAGGGCCAAACCCCCCACAAAAAGACGGACCCGAGGCACGATCCGACTAAGGACAAGACTAACTTAATCGTATACGTCGTTTGTGGAGTAGTGGCCATTATGGCTCTCGTCGGAATTTTTACCAAACTTGGATTGGAAAAGGCGCAGAGACCTCACAGGGAAAACATGACTCGGTAGGTTAAAAATCCTTAACTGGTGGTTTTGACCTTTTGCATTCTCTGTTTATATCCGATTTGCGTAAATAGGCGTGTTTTGAAAATAACTCACAGTGTGATGATTTCCAAAACATCAGAGTTTGACCAACTGCTTTCTGAGCACTCAGCACGTCTGACTGATGATATAACACTTCATGATAAGACCCCACGGTATTTGTAGTCGCATTTAGGACTTGAGCATCTGTTTATATACTTACACACAGCACAGAATTCAAAACCGATACATAATAGGAAGAAGGCGAGGTTTAAATGAGACTCAGTACAATGAGCTTGGTTGATGCTCGCTTCACATGCGCACCAAGTATGAGACCACTGCATTTCACATGACGCGTTCTGCAGTTTCTTATGAGAGGGTTTAAATAAACAACAACAGCAAGAGGGTTGTAAAACATTTTCTATACAATACAATTCAGGGAATACTTATGCTGTTGCATTTTGGCTACCAATCCATCTTTACGGATATACTGAGCCATGCCAGTCAACCTCTGGTTTCAGTCATGCTGAACCACAAAAATGACATTGAGCTGCTACTAGAGTGGAGGCTTTTGGCTGATTATATGTGGGTAATATAGTTTTAATACTTTGAGGTAGTTTCTAGTAATTTTGATGATTTTCAAGCGTCATTGCCTGTGTATAATTTATCCAATCCATCACCTTCTTGAAGATTGCATCACTTGTGTGGATCAGCACCTTGGACAGCAGTCATATCGTAACGTTGGGGCGAATCTTACTCACTCACTCACTCACTCACTCACTCACTCACTCACTCACTCACTCATTTGCTTAACCGCTTAATCCTATAGAAGGCTGTGCCGATCTCAGCTGATATTGGGCAATACCGGGGTACACCCTGAACAACCTACCAGACCATCACAGGGCCAACATACACAACCATTCACTCTCAGCCAATGGAACAGCCACTTAGCCTAATGTGCATGTTTTTGGACTGTAGGATGAAACCAAAGTATCCAGAGGAAACCTAGTCAAGCACAGGGAGGATATGCAAACTCCACACAGAAACGCTGAGCCCGGGACTTGAACCCAGGACCTTTTTTACTTTGAGGCGGACGTATTACCCACTGTGCCGCCCGTCTTCTAATATCTGAAGAGGAAGTCAGATATTGAAACACTTGTCATGAGCTCTTTCCTGAGAAACTTCTATCTACATGATAGCAAAACCTATTTCTAAAATTAGAAAACATCGTATTTCTATTTTTATGATAAGGAAGTTAACAAAACCCTAAACTAATGTAAGAAATTATTGCTTAATTGCTTCACATTAGTTTGAACTTTTTTCACATGATCTTTAGGAGCTGGATCAGCCTTTTTTGAGATATCAGCTGGATTGATTTCCTGCAGGACAGCAGGTGACTACTATTTTAATCTTACATAAATTTTCATGGGTGGCATAGTGGTTAGCATGTTCACCTCTCAGCAAAAAGGTCCCAGGTTTAAGTCTCAGGCATTTCTGTGTCCGGGGTTTGAATGGTTGTGCTTTTTGCCCTGCAATTCTTTGATAGGCAGAGCCTCCCCCCAACCCTAGTAGTAGGATTAAGTGGTTCTGCGAATGAGCGTGTGAATACATTATCATCATGTGTTCCACATGGGAAAAGTTAATTATCTGTTCCACATGGGAAAACATAATGTCAGCACAGTCAACTTTGGTGCCATAGCCCATAGTGTTCACTGACTAAGTAAATGTTTGTTCCCTGACAGGGCTGTAGCAAGTGTGATGCAAGGTGCCTGTCAAGCTGAACATGAAGAAGCCATCGGAAGACATGTACAGAACTATGACACCATGCAGGCGAGGGCAAACAATATGCGTAAGTCACATTTGGAGTTGCTTTCGCCTTACCATAATGTTTCATCAGCTGTGCAAGTGCATGAGGCAGAAACACAATGCTACACTTCAAACATGTTTATATATCTACGCTGACATCGGATTACACAATATTAGGCATAATGAAAAGCAAGGCTCCTTAACATGTCATCACATTAGGCCACTCAGCTCAAATTATATTTGAATATTCAGACTTGTATCTTGTATGCTGTCTGGATGTTTATAGCAAACTTTATTATATTTGTGTTTACTTTCCTAGCCCTTAATCTGTAAAATTATATTTCAAGCAACAGAATTATTGAGTGTGAAAACATATTTTATGGTTTGGTGGTGGTTTGGGCTGCAGCTATGGTTTTGTGTATTGTGATTTTACAACACTGAAATCATAGCTCAGAGGGAATGTCTCATTGTCGAGTGCATAAACATAGTTCTAATTTAATACCCCTCCATGGTGGTTACATTATCTCCTTTGTGGTTATCAAAGCTTGAATGGAAGGGAAGCATTCTGGTTTTGGTAGTATGTTTTCATTTTGTTTAATTGCTTAGATGATGATACTTGAATCAGCAGTGTTTATTGCAGATACTTATTTCAAACATCCATAATTCATAAGCTCTTTTTCTGGAGTTTAATTTACAGAGTTTCATTGGATTTTTTTTTACATTTATAAGCTATTTATTAAAGTTTATAAAACCAAGTACAGTACGTAGGCTATATGTAAGAAGCACAGAGGATGCATACAGAATAAACAGAAACGTAAAGTGTGGGTATGTGGTGAATAATTTTTAAACATTTCCATTCCAGAAGGGTTTTATTGATAATCATATGTTCAGATAACATAGCTTTGGGACATTTTGTAGGTGGTACAACATTAAGGCTATTAAAATTTTTAAAACTTTTCTCATTCTTGATTACTTTATTCAGTGTATAGGCATAATTAATTGTCTGTTTCACATTATCTGTAAATAAGCCCTCAGGTGTTTGTCTAATATGAGTATATTTAAAAAGGCAAGATAATTAGAGTGTATTCATTCATTCATTCATACACTTTTTTAAACGCATTTCTAATTAGTGTCGCTGGGAGGCTGGCATCCATCTCAGCCAATTTTGGGTGAGGGCAGAGTACACCCTGGACAGCTTGCCAGGCCATTGCAGGGCAGAAACACGCTGATGGCAACCCAGTGGCCTACTCTTTACAAAATGACAGCAATGGTTCTTTTACATGCCTCTCATTACAGACATTAAGAGACATGGCTGGCCTTTGATAACCCAGTTAGGAGCACTGGGGGGACAGCAGTGACAACCTTTGTATTAGTAAGCAAGCACCCTCCCACCGGGCACCACTGCCACAAAAGTGTATTCATAAATCACTAAGAATTAAATCTAAGATTAAAATGTGTGACTCATGTTCAGTTGTATTATTCTCTGACCTGTAGATGATTGTGATGTGCCATTTAGACTGATAACCAGACGAAATGCTGACAGAAAGTAAAATAGTGATATACTCAGTTGATTAGAATGTAAATGTGAACGGTACACGCATCCATTCTGCCCTTTTCTTGGCCTACAGTTCCAATAATAGGAGCTCTTAGGTGATGCCACAAGAGGAAGCACCAGCAGAGACGCTGAACAAATAAAAATCTTTCATGACATTTAAAATATTTGAGACAAGATAATAAGACAAGACAAAGATGATCATTCAAAATGTGAAATCAGAGAGTATAATGGGAAATGGGATACTGAGAAAAAAGGGATGAGTGTGACATCAATGCAGCACACTGAAGAAGAAGCTCTGTAGTCTTACCATGATTGCACAGATCACAGATCCAATTTTCACTTTCTGAAAGAGTGCTTAAAAAACCTTGAGCAGATTAAAAATGTGTGCTTCTAGCAGTCCTTCCCAGGCTTAATCATTTCATATATATTAACAATAGTACTCACTCTACATGCTGATCACTCTCATCACTGTTACAGCTGAAACAAACTAAAATTCTTTTGACTTATTTCAGAATATCTAAATGTCTACAGAAAAACAGGACCTGTTTTTCATGAATCAAGCCATAAAATCCTCACTCTAGAAAGGAAAACAGAACAATTAGAGAAACCTTCTAAGAGAAACCAGGGAATAAATGTAATGCTCTCCAAAGGAGTTGTTATTTCTTCCCAATCTTTTTTGTTTATGAAAGTAAAATCACACTTCAATCAGACACCAACTCTGTTTCTGGGGTTTATTTTAGTGCTTTGGCTAAAATGAACTTCCTTAATGTGGTGTCTAAATGGGCCTATTATTTCTCATTTACTAGCGCCGTGTGCTAGCAGACGCCTGAAATCGATGAGTGTCTTCAATCACCCAAGACTCTGGAGCGAGATATATGTTCCATAGACCAACTCCACAGCAAAATCCTTAAAGCTAAATTAAGGCTTATTTTGTGCACATGCATTCAGTTGAACGTGAATAATCTTTTCTCAGGTGATAATTTTTTTAATAAGCAAAGTGAAAATATTCACAATGGTGAGAATGCAGACTAGAAATAGGAGAATAATGATTAACTATGGCAAGCACACCTCAGAATAATGGAAAACAGATTGATAGAGTAGAGGGAATGCAAAATTATCAGGTTTAACGATTATAAAAATATATTTAAAGAAAAAAATGAAACATAAAAGAAAGACATGATAATCAGACAGATAATAAGAGAAAATTAAATATTAAGTGTTCTTATAAATGTATAAGTGAGCAAAACAACTCAAATGAGACTTGTCTTCAAACTTCACTCGAGCGATAAACACCATTTTACACATCTTTCAAACTTTATAGTGGAGCTCCTAAATGGAGCACCATAGTTATGATACATGTCTAGGATGGTTGTTCCATGTTCGATCTGGTGTCTAAGTGTGCCCACCACAGGAAACCCAATAAGGCTGCCATGTCGCTGAGTTGATGCTGATTGGCTGTTATATGTTCCTGACTTGCATGAATGGACAACAAAAAAAGGTGGAAAAGGTATTAATAATGAAACTGAAACCAAAAATAGAGGTTCATATACCAACACTCAGATTTGTGCAGAATTTCAAACACAAACTAACAGACTTGCTGGTAAATGTCAAAATCGAAAGCTTGACAGAACATGAACTTGTTAAATGGATAATTAAACTAACAAGACAGGTGATACAAAGCTGAAATCAGAAAGGCAGTAAACAGCAAACCCAGGCTTGGACACCTGTCTAGAGACACCTATTGGGAGCTCCACTTTAGACAGTGCTTAACTCTATGTATTATTTATTCTAATGATCATGGTCATGGACAGACAGAACCACTCAGAGTTATATATAAGAGAATTTACTCATTCTGGTAAGGAGTACTCTCAATAGGATAGAGAAGCTTAATTTTAGGATAAAAGGTGACCACTAGGAAACTTATTAGTGATTTGAAGTGACCCCTAGCGCTAAGAAGACAAGTGGACCCTAAATAACAGATTTAGTTAAACCTTTTCCTTTTTTCTATATGAGCAAGTGAACACCTTTAAAATCAAATTCCATAGCAGAGTTCGTCTGTATTGCATCTGTATTGCATCTGTATTATTTACTGTATTTTACCTTTTGAATAAGCTGTCAGAAGTATTTATGGACCACTTATAACAATTGCTTCCAAATAATGTCTGGAATGTAAACCAATCCAAACCATGATAAGGAAATCCCAAGGGAGGAAGCTGGAGACAAAACCCATCACAGACTGCTGAAAGCTTGTTGATGTACTAGGTTATTCCAGAACAAAATCGACATACATTATAGGCAGTAGACAATAAAATTGACATACATTATAGGCAGTAGAAGAACCTTGTAACTACATTTAACGCATAAGCCAAATTTTGGACTTAAGATTTTGCTTAACACTCTGACATTGAGCGGGTATATCCTTAACAGGTCAACAGACACAGAGACGACTAAAATAACACTGAATGAATGAAATATTCTTATTAAATAATTTGTTCTTTACGTAGTTGGATGGTCTGACAAAAAAATCACACAAAAATTATCAATGGAAATCAAATATATTAACCCATGGGGGTCTGGATTTGGAGTCAAAATTAAAGTGGAAAAACACACTACAGGCTGATCCAACTTTGATGTAATGTCCTTAAAACAAGTCAGAATGAGGCTCAGTAGTGTGTGTGGCCTCCATGTGCCTGTATGACCTCCCTACAATGCCTGGGCATGCTTCTGATGAGGTAGTGGATGGTCTCCTGAGGGATCTCCTCCCAACTCCTGGACAGTCTGTGGTGCCATGCGGCGTTGGTGGATGGGGCGATACAAGATTGCCCAGATGTGCTCAATTGGACTCTGGGGAAAGGGTGGCCAGTCCATAGTATCAATGCCTTCGTCTTGCAGGAACTGCTGACAAGCTCCAGCCACATGAGGACCAGCATATGGTCTCACAAGGGGTCTGAGGATCTCACTCCTTTATTGGGGTGTTTTGCCAGTTGCCTACATTTTCCACCTGATTTCTAATTAATTTGCACAACAGCATGTGAAATTGATTGTCAGTCAGTGTTGCTTCCTAAGTGGACAGTTTGATTTTACAGAAGTGTGTTGACTTGGAGTTACTTTGTGTTGTTTAAATGTTCCTTTATTTTTTGAGCAGTGTGTTTTGGTGAATGATAGATCAGTGTTCATCTTGCATTTACATTTTTTACCCTTAAATCACTTTCACAGTTTCCTAGAAACCAAATCTTCAAAACCCAATAATGTAATATGTGTGAACAAGAGCTCGAGAGAACCAAAATTTGCCATGCTATATGGAAGAGAGGGGTGGCTATCTCCCCTGTAAATATAAGTGACAATATTAATGAGCATCTGCACGCTTGTGTATACGGAAGTGGGTGGATAACAGAAGTTCGAAAAGATACAGTCTACTTGTTATTGGGGATATTGGAGCATGACATTACATATCCAATGTCAATGATGGAATAAGTCAGCTCATAGAATACCAAGAATTAGTTGATGGCTTTCTACCATTAAAAATCGAGAAAATGTTTTTAATATATAATAATGATGATTTTCGTATATGTGTGCATGTTCTTCCTGTGCTTGCATGGGTTTCCTCTGGGTACTCCAGTATCTTCCTACAGTCCAAAGAGATGCACATTAGCCTAGTTGCCTGTTCCAAATTGACTGTAGATGTGAGTGAGAATGGTTGCATGTGTGTATTTTGGCCCTGCAATAGTCTGGCGAGCTGTTCAGGGTGGTCCCTGCCTTCTCATAAAGGTGGCTCCCTGCAACCCTAAGAAAGAAAAAAGGGGTTTGGAAAATAAAATTAAATATTCATATCCTGACTTTATTGCTGTGAACAAACATAGCCACTGACAGAGTATTGGCTGGTATAATCGCTCCTTGAGTTTAATTAAAATCACAAAAATAAGCAGCATTACACAGTAACAAGAAGTAACTTATCAATGAATTAAGTCTGATAAAATATCAAAGATTCATTACTGGGTACATTCCAGTTGGGCTGGCGGTACTTCATTTAACTAGCCAATGATTTTATTGATGAAAATGAAAAAACTAAGACAGATTGGATTTCATATATTTTGCCCATTACATTAGGTACCAAGTAAGCTGCTTTGTAAACGGTGTAAATCATACAGTAGCCTTTAAGTACCTTTCATCATTCTTTATGCTATCCAGGTTTCCTCACTTCCTTCATCTCCACTCCACTAATTCCTACAGGGATCTAAAAAATTTGTAGCGAAGCTCCCAATAGTCTTAGAATATGGATTGGATGATGGGTCCAGGCCTGTATCTATCTGGGGTCTACACATGCCCACCACAGGAACCCCAATCAGGCCACTGTGTCACTGAGTTGATGCTGATTGGCTGTTACATATCTCTGACTTGCATGATAGGCAGCAATTTAAAAAAAATAATTTATTATTAATTATGAAACAGAAACTCAGGCTCATACACCACTGCTCAGACTTGCACTGAATAAAAAAACACACACAATCAAACTCAGTTAGGTAGACAGGTTTGCAGGAAAATAAATGTTTATGGAAAAAAGCTAAAATCAGAAGTTTGACAGACCATGACCCTATTGTTAAATAGATAAAATTTAAAAGACACCTGATAAGAATGAAAGTAAAAATCAGCTATTGAAAGGTAAAGCCATGCACTTACACCTATAAATAGAGACTATTGGGAGCTCTTGATTTAGGCTGTGCATAAATCTGTTTATTAAAACATTTTAACACCTGCTGAACAATTAGCATATCAAATATGTTAAAAATTATACATAATATTTGTATATGTCATGGTAGGCTACATTCAAGTAGACTGTCAGCTACCTATAACACAGTAGTACAAATATTATACCTGTTGACTTGGAAAGACAGTTTGGTGCTGTTGTGGATTCACTTGATGCTGGCTACTTTTACTTTTTAAACAAAAGATTTTTTAAAAACTAAGTGAACAAGTGGTTAGTAGTGGAGGAATGTGGTACAATGAGTGATACGGAGCTGTTACAGTGAGCAGCCAGCCCCCTCTTTTGGTCAAGAAAAAGAACTACTTATCTGCCAACCTGCTCGCTTGCATTTTTGGATGAAAACCAAAAATAGGGGCCACCAAAACGGGGATGCCCAATCACCCTAACTTCAAATAGGAAGGCAAAAGACAAAATTCCATAAAAGAAATGTTTCATCAGGACTGGTCTAAAATATATACACAGTGCAATTTCCAAAGACATGCATTTTTTAAAAATGTCCTTATTTTCAAATACTTTATGAATACATCATATTATTATTATACATTATTGAGCCAGTCTGTCTCATTTCTGATTCACAATAATGATTTTTACTCTGTATTTACTTGCTCCAGAATATAATGAGACAGTAGGTTGATATCTGTAAGAGCTGGGTAGCACTGTAGGGTCATTGTAATCATGCTCTCCTGCCCTGGAAAAATATTTACCAAATCCTGTTTTAGCCTAAATGTCTGCTCTGGTGACCTCTCTATCTCCTTTCCACCCTGGGAATGATCTCTGACTGACCCAGGAGCTCTGCTGATGCCCCCAGGTGTCCGTTGACGGTATTTCAGCACTTCGGTCTGAGCCCTGGGATGAAAGGAGGGCTGGGGAAAATTAGAGGGAATACCAGCAAATGTGTGGCTGCCTGAAACAGGGGTCCTGGATAGGGGTAGGGGAGAGAGAGGAAGGAAGAAGGGAGAGAGGGAGAGAGATGAATAATTTCATATTTATTGGTAATTATATGTGATTTTCTACCTCTGGTCCCATGCAAGTATACAATGATCCATGCACAAACCTGCTTTGTTCCCGCAAGAATTCTTTAATGTGGGGTCCGCTTCGGCCTAGAGGATCATCTGGCACCATAAAAAGATCACCTGCAAATACGTACTGGAGCAACCTGCAGAGACATTGTTGACATTTAATAATTCATCCATCCATTCATTTTCTAAGCCGCTAAATCCTAATTAGGGTGGTGGTGGGGGTTTTGGGCGAGGACGAGGTGCACCCTGGTCATGTCGCCAGGCCATTGCAGGGCTGTTAAACATTTGTATTAGGAATAATTTAAGTCCTCTCTGTATTTCTGACACACATTATAAAACTTTTTGCATTACCGTTGATACATTAATAACTGAAAGTTTTATAATGTGTGTGAGCAA
>JBCNYG010000019.1:24331512-24347692 GCA_039654305.1 Porochilus rendahli
TCTTTTACATGCCTCTCACCATAGACAGTAAGAGACATGGCCGGCCTTTGATAACCCAGTTAGCTGCACTGGGGGGATTGACTACTCTAAATTGTCCATAGGTATGACTGTGTGTTTGGCATTTTACCCAGCGTGCAACTCAGTGTTCCTGGGATGGGCTCCCCCCACCATAACCATGATCACATAAAGAAGTTATTCGAGATAAATACATTACTTCACATCTCTGTGATTGGAAAGTGAGGAGGAACCACTATAATTAAAACCTAACTGAATTCATCTTTAATCTTTATTCTATTTCCGATACTATATCTGGTGTCCCCACTAAAAATTCACATCTGTTTTGTATCTTTATTACAGTTACATAAGACTGTATATCATATGTAAATGTATATGAGGTATAAATCCACTGGTCATCAACTCATGAAAACACATTTCAGCGTTGTTCTAGCTACTTCTAGACCTTCTAGCATCATTTTAAGGTGTGCCGATTGTCAGCTTTTGCACATATCTAAGGTTTACTGGAACATGTTTATTTGGTATTCCTATTGATTGTGCTGTCAGAGAGAAATTACTTTGAACATGAGCGGAATTAGAAACCACCTGCCCCAAAGTTGCTGCAATCTTTTAATTTAAAATTAACAGTTTTATCACAGCATCCTCATCATCCTATTGTTTAATTATTTTTATTACTCACTCACTCATTTTCATTTGCTAACCCACTTAATCCTATTAGAGTTGAAGGGGGACTAGTGCCTATTTCAGCCAACATTAGGTGAAGGGGAGGTATACATTGAATAGCTTACCAGACCATCACAGGGCAACACACACATACAACCATTCACACTCACACTCACACCTACGGTCAATTCAGAACAGCCAGTTAGTCTAATTCCCATGTCTTCTGACTCTGGGAGGAAACAAGAGTACCCAGAGAAAACCCACGCAAGCTTGGGGGAAACATGGAAACTCCAAACAGAAATGCCCATGCCCGTGAATTAAACCCAGGACCTTCTTATTTTTTTTTGGCAGACGTGCTAATAGCTATGCCACTGTGCCACCATGTTATTGTGACCACCTTTTATATTAGGGGTTTTGTTTCATTTTTAGGTTTCACCTGCCTTTTAATCAATTAGATTGTGAATTTTCATCAAGGCTATTCTTCATTTGTTTTAAGAAAAGTCAGTATAATATGCCATTTGCTACCTGCAGCCCAACAAATGATACATTAAACTCTTCCAAATTAAACTGCAGTCTGATTTTTGTCATTCTGTCTCTTACATTTTCAATTATTAAGGTGAAGTGGATGTCACTGAATAGTCCTCGAAATATCTGGTCTTGGGGATTATTCCACAACATTCACTGAGTCTAAGCCAAATCATTGTTTTGTTTCATACTACATAGGAACATAAGAAAAGCAAAGTAAAATAAGATTTTATAGCTTATCGATACATTTTAAAAATGGCAGTTCAGTGCACACAAATGCATATGTCAGAGCAACTTACTGCTATTGTAGGACTAACAATGAACTTGAAAAGGCTAGGAAGATACAAGTTCATTTAAAAAAGGGTTCATGTTTTGAAACTCATTCAGAGTTTTAGTATATTCTACATGGAAATGAAATGCCTGGATCTCCCATATCAATGACTTGATAATAGATGAAGTGTTCTGGGCACTACCACCAGAGAAGCTACTCTGAGAACTGTTAGGGCATGGTTTCCATTCCCGGAAAGTTTGGTTGTGTGGAAAATTGATGTGAAGTGCCAAATCAATTAGCCATTGTTATTGTATTGTATAAACATTGCATTTACAACAGATTGCAATCAAAATCCTTCGGAACAGTTACGGTAGTCCCAGTGATGGTTATCATGCATTAACGGGCTCTGTGCGACTTTAAGACATAGCATCTGTATGGTTTACTTTTCAGTTTTTAAAGCATGACAGTGATCACACCACCTGCTCCATCTCAGTGATCATACACACTTCATAAAGTCATATTTTGAATCCATGAAAATTGTGCGGGCTATAATTGTACAGCTTTATTAATATTTTTGGGATAGCATTTAAAAAAAACTTCTAGAATTTAGGAATCTATGACAGTGACAAACTGTGACTTTTTCAACACCATGTTGATTTAAGCATTATCCACTTGAAATAATGTCTGTTACCCCGAGACAGTGAACCAATGAGATTGAGTTGTTCCCTTGTAGCAAACACTGACATGAGATTAAGACACATTTCGTTGCCTTTGCTCTGCCACTCACATTTGTACAAGTATTGGATTGGATATTTTTTCCTGTTAAAAAGCAAAGATTTACTATGATGCAGAAATTAGAAGAAATGAATTAATGTTCACATGGAGTTGATTACGAAGACATCAGTGTTTGTAGCACCAGTCTAACAACCTCACACTTTTTACTAGACCTGTGTCTTACACTGTATCTCTATATGATATGCATGAGTTTTTACTGTAGAAATGTAAAAGCACTCTGAGCTTTGATTGAATTAAGGTTTAAAATGTTGCAAGTGCCTGAGTCTTAACCCTTCCTCAAAAATCCCAGTCAAAATGTCTACAGTAATTCAGCAATAAAAGCTTCAAATACTGACCAATACAGTCATGCCGATTCCTGGCTTTCTTTCTTTCAGTATTTCTTTCTGAAATAAATAAATATTTATTGATTTAATTCAATTGTAGTTTGTCTTATTTGTTTATTTATTTTTTTTTTGTCTTTTATTTTGAATCGCAGTAAATTTTTCATTGAACAGGTATATTTTCTGGATGGTTCACCACAGTGCTCTATAAATTCAGTGTACTAGCACTACTCTTCACATTTCATGCAGAAGTTCCACAGTGCATAATGACATTAAAATCAAAGTTAAAATAGCCAGAATATTATTGTTGATGTTCCAATTGCTTATACCAGGGCAGGTCAAGACAATGTATTTGTGATAATTAATGTGGTGTAATTATTACAAGTAATTATTGTGGTGTGATTGGGTACCATTTTCAGCTTTCTTTTCAAAAGTGCTAGCTCTGAATTGTAGAATTCAGCCTGATAGAACTTGAAAACGTATCTCACTTCCATTCACTTCCATTGATTGCAAACACTGTGTTCTAACTATGTGGGTGGCAGATACCATGTGTCAAATTATACATCATAAATGGAACAAAAAACAGATGTGTTCACAAGACAAGAGACGAGTATGGGGAGAAGATGCTGTAGAGGCAATTTGCAGCTGAAAACTTGGGAGGAAACTTTCCCTGTAGAGATGAGTCAGTTCGAAATACAAAGCAAAACACGCTGAGATATAGCAATTGAACAAAACCAAGCATGGGATCACTCCCACTTAGCTGCTACTTTTGTCAATTTTTCAAGTGAGTAGGCTGAGAAATCTGTGGTGAACAAAATGAACAGCATGTAACAGCAGCGATTTTGTCCAAACCAAAAGTTCTTTATAAAAATGTGTTGTTATTGATGTTATCTTGTCACTTCAGATCTTCTCAATTCTATCAGGTGTTTGGTTTGGTATTTAATTATTCTTGAATACACTGCTTTCCACCAACTCTACCTCATAGTTGAGAGAGAGTTTAGGCTGCACTAAAAAGAAGCAAGTTAAATCACATCCAAGCTCAGACTTTTTCCTAAAAAAACCTGAGTCCTTTACTGTTGTCACTCTTTTGGAACCTTATGGCTTCAATATTAGGATTTTACCCCAAAAAATTACAATATGTCAAAGTGCCAGAGTGAATTTGTCTTGATAAATTGAAGTAAATATACATGATTTAAACTAGAGAGTCAAATAGAGTATATCAAAATGTTATTCAGATGCGTCTTTCCTGTTTATAATAGCCCAAATGTCTCAATGCGTATAGAAAGCTATAAACTTGGTGTTGCAGTGCGCATCTCTTGAGGGCAGAAGATAAATAATGCAAACTAAGCACATTTGCCCCTACATACATCAGTCAAAATTTAATTGTGAAGCTTGAACTGTCAGGTGGAAACACCACACTAATATGAAGGGAGTAAATTTGCCTTTCTGGCAACGGATTTTTTAACATCTATCCTAAGATGTCCAATTTGGAATTCAATTACACGTGTGATTAATGAAGCAATACTGAGACACAGAGTAAAGTGCAAAGGAAAGAGGCAAAAACATCTTCCTGTTATTGAGGGAAAATCCATTCAACATTGCTGTCTTTGTTTACTCTGTGAAACACTGTGTGGTATATCGTATTTGAGTGTACAGTCTGGAGGTGGATTCAGCACGTTGACTGGTGTTGTGTGACTCATTGCATGGCGCTTGGCGCCGACGTTTGTCAGCAACCCTGCAGCAAGGCTAAGTGATTAATTAGTCACAACAGGAGCTACTTGCTGACAGATATGCCAGACAGGTTACACTGCTTTGATCATCATTCACTGCTGACAATCTTTCTCCACCTACCAGAGTGAGGTGAGGTTTGAAATCACTGGAGCTGCCTGCACGTGTGTGTCATTTCTCCATTTGTCTCCATCTGCAGTTTCCACATTAATTGAAGACACACTGGTGACATTGGCAAAATACATACAATACAAGCATCAATCCACTGGCTGTTTTGTTCGCAAATTTGTCCTTTAGAAACACATAATGCTGATATAATTGCCTCTATTTATCTGTGATAAAGAAGTTTTCAGATACAGGGTCTGGAAATCCCCATGATATTTGTTGCCCTCTTTCTTTGTCTGAGGTAATAAGATCCCCAAGGCAATGTTGTTGGGTTTGTGATGAAAGAAATTTAGACTGGATCCAAACTTCTAACCCTAACAGTGACAAATAACACTAACGTATATTCAGTCACTGAAGTCTAAAAAAGTCTCCAACCAACTTACACTTTTATTTTTCATTTCAGAGGCAGCCCAAATGCACAGTATGACCCAGGCACACCCCTACCCTGTCCTCAGCCAGCTGGCCCATGTGTACGAACAACAGCAGCAGCAGCAGCAGCAGCAGCAACAGCAACAGCAGCAGCAGCCTCTCAAAGAACTCAATAAATATGCCTCACTGAAGGCTGTTGGTAAGGCCATGATGTAGTTAACACTCTTTGGAAAAGAGAACATAATAATATTGCATGTTTCTGAATTGAAAACAGATTATGTATCATATCTGCTTTTCTTTACCACAAAATACACTCACAAAACACATTATTAGGTATACATGGAAGCCCTACAGATTCAAGCATCTAATCAGCTGATTGTGTGGCAGCAGCAGCTACACATAAAATCACGGCCAGAACATGTTCTGAATGGGTCAGAAAATACAAATGACCGTGGCCTGATTGTTGGTGCCAAATAGGCTGGTTTGTCTCTCAACAGTCTCTTAATTTTACTTAAAGTTGCAATAAAAAATTTCAAAATCCAGTTCTACAGACAATAACGACTTATGTCGAACTTTTGATATGTCAAACTTAACACATGTCAAACTTTAAAGTAGATAGTTCCACTTCTGTCAGTCAGGAGTAGGAAGCTGAAGATTCAGAGGGCACTAAGTCAGCAAAACTGGAGAAATGAAGACCGCAAAGAATGAAGCCTGATCTGACAAACTTTCTGCTCATTTGTGAAATTTCTGTTGAGCCACACAGATGATAGTCACCATGTTTGGCAGAGTTCTACAATTTGGCATCATGGTTGACCTTTGTGTCAACAGTCCAGGATAGTGTTGTGTAATGTTGTGGGGAATGTTTTATGTGCACACTTTGCCACAATCAATTGTAACTTCAAATTTAAATTCAAATTTTATTTGTTACATACAAAATAATACACAGTACAATATGCAGTGAAATGCTTAGTACGACTGTCCAAAAATGTGAAGAACAAGCTATCAATGTAACAAGAAGAGAAGAACAATAACCATAACTATAACTAAAACTATTCAAAGGATTTACAGTTAAAGGTCAGTATAAATATGAAGATGCAAAAATAGAAAATAAAGAAAACACGTAGAATAAAATAAAATATCAATATAAAATAAAATGTAGGATACAAATATATATATATAAGTGAAATATACATGCAAATATAAAGGCAATAATAATGAAATATAATGAAATATGATGCTGTGGCGATTTTTCAAGTAATTGTCTGTCTGTAAAGTGTCTGTGTGCAAAGTGACACCTGTCTGTAAAGTGACAAGTGTCTGTGTGCAACTAACTGCTGAGGTGGATGTTTATGTGTGGGGTAGAGTCTACAGTATCCAGGTACCAGAATTCTGGTTCAAGGTGCGAACGGCCTGCGGGAAGAAGCTCCTCCTCATTTGCTCAGTGTTTGCTTTCAAGGAACTGAAACGTTTCTCTGACCGCAACAGAAAGAAGAGTCCATTGTTGGGATGGCTGAGGTCCTTCGTTATCTTCCTGGCCTTGGTCCAGCACCGCTTGCTGTGTAGTTACTTGTAAACTATATGAGTATTGTTGTCAACCACATGCATCTATTCATGGCCACAATTCTCCCATCTTCTAATGGTTACTTACTACATTATAATGCACCATGTCACAAAGCAAAATTTGATTTCGTAGAGCAAAGTTCAATGTTTTCACTGGCCTTCTCACTGAATCTGAATACAATAGAACTACTTTGGCATGTGCTAGAAAGGGAGATTCAAAAAATGAAATTACAACTGAAAAATCTAAAGGAACTGCATGATGCAATCGTGTCAACATGGACCAAAATCTCCAAGAAATGTTTGCAACATCTTGTGGAATCCATGGCATAAAGATTTGAGCCTTCTTGGGGAGCAAAGAGGGGAAAAACTAATTTCAGAATAAAAAAGTGAAAAAGTGAAGTAAGCAGTAAAGTGATTTGTGAGGGTATGTTCAATCTTTTTGTGTTATAATACATTTCAAGTTCCTTGCTTTATTCTAATAATAATGTGCATTAACAATAGCTCACATTGTTTCAGGTTTTCCTGCTGTTTTTTAGACTTTAGACATAGCATCAACAATTCAATTCAAAAAAACAACTAACCAAATTGTAACTATATTCCAGCAATGCATGAATCTTTTCCAACATCATGGTGCGTGAATTTCCCATTGTGTCTCACTTTCCTCTGCATCTCTCATTTAGCCAGAGCCCAATGGAAAAGAATATCATTTGAGCATGAAATATATTCAGTCATGCCACTGCAGGTGTGCTTTCCTCTCTTGCTGCAGCTTGCAAATGCAGTCCGACCATCTAATTTTTTTCCCCATCATGAGTGACAAACTGAGAAATCGTTTAAACGAGAAAAATTGACTCCCTGGAGTCACTGTTGTTATTATTTTTTTATTTAATTGCCTTTTCTTGAGAATTCCCAAAGTAGCAAAAGGGAGCTGATAAGCCACAGTACTGCCAATCGATAGTTATCACTGCTGTGCCTTCAATGTATCTCTAAGGTCACCAGGTATTGAATTTTCCTTGAATTCAGAGTAAAGAACGAACTAATAAAGGAACACACCAGGAGAGGCATCCCAGGAGGATAGTGTACAGCCAGTATGATAGTTTGGTATATGATCCATTATGAATAAAACTGTTATTCAAATAGCACACTTTTATTGTAAAATGGTGCCATATTTTTGTTGTAGTTACCTCCACCAAAGAAATTGTGTTTATCGTCACGGGCTTGTTTGTTTGTTTGTTTGTTTGTTTGTTTGTCTGTCTGTCTGTCTTCTTGTTAGCAATGGTAGGGGGAAAACAGAACAGATTGTGGTGATTTTTTAGAGGGATGGAGTATGGCCCAAGTGACACTCCATTACATCACAATCTACTTGAAGTTTACTGGGTATTTTTAAAGGATATTTTTACCATAGCTCGATAGGGCAATTTAAAAAAGTTTGCATTCAACTTCATTAGTAAATACTTGCAAAAATTACAGTACAACATCTTTATAAGAGCTAAACTTGGTAGAGGTTTGCGCTCTTGGAGTGCTTTTAGTTAGAAATTGAGCTTTATGTCATTGTTTTTGTGAATCAAATAAACAAATAAATATTAGCTTTTTCCACAATTTTCAGTCACATTATATTTTAAGAAATTTGGTTTACTGTAATTTCTACCATGTCACACAATCTTTATTTCTGCAATGTTACAATTCATAAAAGTTTGTATATTGGTTTCAGATTACTTTAAAAAATGCTGGACAAGCTTTCAACTACCATTTCCCCTAAAGGCACTAACATATAACGGTTTTGAATAAAATGCTGAGGGTCTAATTTCACTGAATATGTTGTTACTTTTGAAATATATTTTTAAAATATTGCTAATTTGAATATACATAAATACAATAAATAAATAGGTATTTTTTATTTTAGACAGCATATACTGTCTACAATGAAAAATGTGTGCTTGTATCACTTGCATTTTACAGTCAAGTTTTTGTGATCACATTTTTTTGTGATCGTTCCACTTCACACACTAATTACAGTTGATGTTTACATACATTTAGGGTGAATTCCGAAAAGTTACCTTACACAGATTTGTTCCTAACAAACTATACATTTGGCATATCATTTCAAAAACACCTACTTTGTGCAAGTTAATAGTCCAACAGTTTTTTTTATTGACCATAATCATAATTTTAGTTGGTCACAAGTTTACATCTACTTTATTTACTATGCCTTTTAACAGCTTAGAAAATTTCACACAATGATGTCAAGCCTTTAGGCAATTAGATAATTAGCTCCTGATAGACAATTAGCCTAATGTGGATATATATGAAGGTCTACCATCAAACTCACTCCCCTTTCCTCGATATAATAGAAAAAAAATAAAAATAAATAAATACCAAGGCAAAAAATAATAGTTAAAAAAAAATAATAATAAAAAAAGTGGACCTTCACAACTTTGGGACATCCTGAAGATCAATCTACAAAAGCCAGAAGGCCCCATGTTCATCTGTACAAACAATAATACGCATGTATAAACAGCATAGGACCACACAGCCATCATACCATTTACGAAGGAGGTGCATTTGTCTCTTAGAGAAGAATGGCCCTTGGCATAAAAACTATCATCCCAGAACAAGAGCAAAAGACCTTGTGAAGATGCAGAAAACAGGTAGTACTATATTGACATAACCTGAAAGGTTGCTCAGCAAGAAAAAGAACTTTAGACAGTGACCCCAAACATACCTCCAAATTTGTTGCAAAATGGCTTAAAGACAATAAGTTCAAGGTATTGAAGTGGCCATCACAAAGTCCTGACCTCAAAAAAATTACAAAATTTCTGGGCAGAGCTGAAAAAGCATGTACGAGCAAGGAGTACAAACCTGTCCCTGTTACACCAGTTCCTGTCTGAAGAAATGGGTAAAAATTCCAGAATTTTCTTCTGCAGGGTTACCCAAAGTATATGGCTCAAGTTGCTACCAAATATTAAGCAGATGTAAACTTGTGCTCCAGTGAAACTGTGATATGGTCAATAAAATGTGAAATAATCTGTCTGTAAACATTGTCGGAATAGTTCTTAGAATAAAATCAGTGGAGGGGTTGTAAATTGAGTTTTAATGAATTCACCATAAGTGTAAAAGTGCGCTCTCACGATACCAATCATGATCCGCATTAGAGCTGAACATATAATTCAGTGTTAGTCTGATGTTTCAGCTAATTTTGTTCCAATACATACCGATGCTCTCCGATTGTTACCTGATGTGATTTTGTTTCTTCTATCGTATGTTAATACGATCTGTATCAATGTCACTCAGATTTGTATTGATGTTTTTCCAATGTGTCTCCCGTGACCAGAATGTCTCTGTTGCGCCCATTTTCCCCTTATTTAATACCAAGCTTACAGCGATCAATACCAATGTATACACATGTTGCTCTGAATAATAAATAAATAAATAAATAAAAACACCAAATCTTTTAACAAATTAAGTTTGCACCCAAATTGTACAGTGTCCTCCCATGTACAGATTTCTGGAACATGTTTGGCAAATCAGGATCATATCATGTGGGTGCACTTTAAAACAATGCTGAAAATCACTCATTGTATGAATGCTACAATCTAAGTCTCTTTCACTTTCTCCAAGACAAACAAGCTAGAAAAGGTTTATTTTCAAACACAGACTGAACAAGTCACAGCAGGATTTACTAGTGTGCTGGGCCTTCGAGTAAAAATTCTATGGAGAACATGAATCATGTGGTGAAAGGAGACATCTCTCAACAAGCTGGACATTGCTGCATAGATCAACTAGTAAAACTAAGCTCACTGCGCCAATAAAACTGTTGGCTTGCTCAATATCATTCGAGACCCATTTGAGCTTAATTGAAATCTCTTACAGGCAATCGAAGACGTGTTGAATAGACCGAGCTGATATTTGTTCGGAACCCCCCTGCAAACAACTTTAATTGAGGACTTTTATAAACGAGTAAAACATGCCATTAGTGTTCCAAATGGAGGAGGCGCAGTGTGAGCACACAGTCACATGCAGGCGTCTCGTCGCAATGAACTGCATAACCGATTAAAGGTCAGAGGAAGACATTTGATAAACAAATGCCAGTAAGAACACTGGAGCTCTTGTGGGTGTATGTATGTGCCCTGGGATCTTGCCCATGCAGCAGTATTGTTCAAGCAGACTTATAGATCAATGAGCATTTTTTATTTAAGAATTTAATGCTCAATGGATTTCAAAAGCATCTCGCAAACTAGTCAATGTTGTGGCATGAATAATGTGAAATAGAAAGTTTTATTGAGCCAGCAGTGTTTGTCAATGCATGTTCATTTAACCTTCATTTAATCAGTAATGTCTGGGAATAAGTAAAATACTTGAATATGGAACTGATATTAACCCTTTTACTGCCCAGTCACTATCATATTGAAACAAGTATATTACTCAGTATTCACTCTGAAACTGCTTTCAATCTAAAACTAAAATAAGAGGAAGGTAATTATATATTTATATATTATATACTGCCTATAAATACACCTTTCTATGCACATTTACCGAAACTTGCAATTCATCCAGAATGGAGCTGAAGGCTTGTTATCCAATGTTGTCCACACTGCCTCATTGCTGTCTGGCGACCTGTGACTGAGAAAAGCGAATTTAAACCCACAATGCTTGGCTATAAAGACAAAGACAGCAGTGTTCAGCTATCTTAGAGTAATTATCACATTCCATTAAAAACCACAAAACAGTAAATGAAATGTAATTGTTCTCTCACAAGTAAATGAGCAAATAAGACAAATTATTTTCTAATTGCAACTCTTTGTATCCTCATAATTCTTGTTTATTTTACTCTCAGCATCAAAAGTCAATGGGGGCTACTACAGCAAGCAGCACTGCCACGTGACAGAGTTGGGAGCAAAAGGCAGCCTGCCTCTCCACACAATGAGAATGGAGCATGTGGAACCAACTGCCACATATGTCACCGAGATCCCTGTCCTAAAGCAGACTGAACAGAAACCCAAGCCCACCAATCCCCATGTGCCACTACATCATATGGCCTACAGTTCCAACACCATAGCCAACCCAGGAATGCTGAAAGCTTGGGAGGGCACAGAAACTGTAGGTCGGCGTAAGACCTATGGCCCTAGGAAGCCCTACATGGTTGGTCAGATGAATGAGCTCCACACTGCCCGCAGTCACCACTACCTACCCACACAGCCATACTTCATAACCAACAGTAAGACAGAAGTGACTGTGTGAAGGACTGTGTGACTCGTCTCTGAAGGGCTCATCAGTCTTTATGAGCAGGAGAAATGGATCGTTATCCTGACTGTAACCTTCACCCTGCCCCTTGTGGAATGGAGGCGTAACCACAGACCTGAGCCGGTCACACCATGATCAGCCACGCAACCAGGCGGTCAGCAAGCAATGACAACAGCTGAACCAGGAACATTCCATTGTTTTCTGAAATGTTCACTATAATTTATACCCATACAATGATGATGTGTTTGTTTTCAATCAGTGAGATGATAAGCAGTTTAATTGAAATTAATGAGGAGTAAACAAGCAATAAAAACAATCTAATAAAGTGACACAATAAGATTAATTGGGAATATATATTAACTCCAGTAATTAATACAAAAACGAGTGCAGTGCTGAACCCAGGTTCAAGGGCTAGTGTGGCATGTTGAACATAGGGCCAGTATTCCTAGCAGTACCAGAGCTGTACAAACCTGTAGTACACTGCTTGGATTAAGATCATACTTGGATGTATGTATCTTAATATCTTAATTGTACCTAAAAATATTTTTTTACACCCTGGAAAGACGTGAACTGTTATACCACAGACTGCTATTTTAGGGCTGTACCCTTCATTTTCATACTAACAGTTAAACATTATACAGTCATACTCACTGTGTGTAGATTAACAAACTCCCAATTCATCTATTTGCTTTGCACCAAGCCCCCAGACATTTTTAAGAAACGGTATAATCTCGTAGACAGCCAGTTTTCTGCTGTATTTGTTGTGGAGTGCCATGAGGTAGCATGTGAACTGGAGACTGTAGAGCAAAAAGCACCGTTAACTAACATGATCACTCTGTTACAAATTGTGCCTGACGGCTCTTTAGTTTTGAAAACAAGTATTTGATCTCCCTTCCGTATAGTTAAAATGATTTCTTATGTGTTGTATTGTATCCTCTTGAAGGCATTAAAGCTTGTTGTACAATATTTCTTCATGACAGTAGATGTATGTGCAGCTAAGTTGCAACCACTGGGTTTCATCACTCTAATTTCAGTATTGAGTAGTTTGGGGAAAGCTTTTGGTTTCCACACAGAACTTCTGGTGAAATTCATTTTTAAAGTATATATATTTATACTCTTGCCAGTATATGTATGCAACTGATACAGTACATTGTGCCAAGAATTAGCTTGTTAAAGTTGTGTTTAATTTTATCTATTTGTCTTTTTCACTCACTTGTACATTCCAAATGGAAAAAAACAGTTTATTCTGCTGCATCACAGTATAAAGGGATGTGGATGTTTTGGAAATGATGATATCCTTCAAACTTAAGTCATGATATTGGAATAAAATAAGCATTTCATCATTCTCTCCGTAATATTTGTCCAGTGTTGTTTTCAGTGTTAATAGGAACTTAAATAGTAATAGCAACAATGTTCCCAGGTTATCTTCCCTTTATGAAGTTAGTTTAATTTAGAATTTAGTTTAATAATTTTAAAATATATATATAAATATATAAAATATATATAAAATAAAACACAAGGTTTTTACCTTTTCTTTTACGCAAAATAGTGAAATGTGGCATGCTGATTACACCCCCACCCCACCCCCACCCAAACACACACACACACACACACACACCCAAAAACACACACATACACACACACAATGGTGTCTCCGTCCATCCAGGTCTGCCTACACAAAAACCTGTTTCAGGTGAGGTGGGAAAGCAGCTTCCTGAAGAACTGTGCAGTATCAGATTAGGAATCATACAGCATTTTGGTGACCCACTGGTGTCTGAAATGAAAAATAAGTGTCTAAAATTGGTACAATAACTATCTATTAGGCCTAGTGTTATAGTTCTTCAAAAGCCGTGCATTCTTAACTATTCCTTCTCTTTTGTATATGTTAGACTTGAATCATGGATGCTTTCTTATTCACACGTTTTCATTTTACGATTTATTGTTTTGGCTCTGTATTGCTACATCATTTCCCCTACAGTGCAATATGGAAATACAAAGAGTGAAATACCCGACGACACAAGTGCCTTATTTTATGACATACTTGTTCTCAAGGCAGTTCATGACTCACATTTTCTCTGTCACTCTCGCTTTAATCATTCAAAAGTTCAAAACGTTTTAGTTTTTGTTCGAGAAGAATGAAGCACTAAGTCTCAGTGTGCAATGTATGGATTTCTCTGATGATGAGCCGAAAAGAAAAGAAGCACTAATTGATTAGATTCAGGCTCTTGGAGTAAGTGCACCGTCTCTAATCCAATTGTCATCTGGCACTCCTTCATCTCAAAACAGGTGCCTCAAATTATCCAGTGGTTGAATGTACTCGTTTATGTTGAGGCTTTGTTACGCTGCCAAAAATTAACATTGTGGCAGTGGGTGCAAGTGACCTAATTAGCAGGATCAAGCTTTCTTGGTCCGCAGTCTGCTTGGCACCCAGACAAATTCAGCTGTCAGGTTCTGTGGTCCCTTCAGTCACAGCAATGAAGACGCAGCTGACGCTCTTCATTAAACTAGCAATCTTTCCCTGCACTGCCTTTACCAGAGTTCTTATAGTGGTTACTCAGTGCAGATCAATGTCATTATTCCTGCTGATGAAAAGCAATTTCAATGAAACAACTAATAACATTTTAGTGAGTGAGAATTATATATATATACACACACACACACACACACACATTATCACATATATTTTTGGCAGAAACCTTAACAACAAATATAGCGACTATTACCTGACTAGCTACTGATTATAAGTACCTGTAGTACACATGTTCTGATTACACATGTTCTGCTTATTTGAAAGCAAAAGAAAAAAATACTGTTAAATTTACATTTATTTTAATATATTAATTCAGTATCAGTCAAATGTTTGGACAGATCTTCTATTTCAATCAGACTGAGTGAGGGTGTACCCACTTTTGATTGGTACGGTATGCTTAATTAATTAATTTATTCCATTTCATTTATTCTTGAGCCAAAGAGCTCAAGAGAGACTATCAGCTGTATAACTCGAGAAATGCTAATCTGCATCAATCCAAGGGACATGTGGAATAGCAAATTAGCCCAATGTGCATGTTTTTGGACTGTGGGAGATGACCTTAGTACACAAAGGTAACTGGGCATGCAACACCCTGGAGCACACTTCAGCTAGCATGTTAAAGTAATACTTTTTGTAAATGCTAAATAAGTACAACAATCAATAGTACACTTTACACATCATGAAGAAGAAGATAAGACTGAGACATGCAGGATTTGAATTATAGGAACAAGATATATTCATTCATTCATTCATTCATTTTCCAAGCCGCTTAATCCTAATTAGGGTCACTGGGAGGCTGGCGCCCATCTCAGCCGACTCTGGGCGAGGGCAGAGTACGCCCTGGACAGCTTGCCAGGCCATCGCAGGGAACAAGATGAATTACTGTATAGAATATGGATTTAGTTATTAATCTGTTTAAACTAATCAGGATCCCTTCTCATGTTGAGCTGTATGATATTAATATATTATAATTTCTGAAATGAGATTATGTTATTTGATACTGTGGGAGAAGCAAACATAGCTGTGAGTTTAGTAGCACATTCAAGCTGAACACAGATATACTCTTAATGGATCTTTAAAGAGATTTGTAGAGTAATTTGATGTAACTGCATGATATTATTGCCACGATTCTTTATTTCATTTGTATTTCTGACCTACTGCTATAAATATTTCAGACCTCATTTAAGTCTTTTGTATGATTGAGTGTCATTAAATATTGCAGCAGTATTTTAAGCCTAGCACAAACAAAGCATTTTTCCGTTTACCAAAATGTCACCATAATGTTGATCTATATCCTCGCTTTGAACCACTTCAGCTGCCTGTGGAGATGTTGTTTATTCAAAAGCAACACTCACTGTATGCCTAATGCTCTAATCCATTTTCTTAGGTGGCAGTAAAAGAACAGGCACAGTTTACTGTAAGCTCTGCATTCTGTCTCCTGACCTTTTGGTTACTTTTTGTCTTCTCAACTGGATTATTCAAAAAGAAAAAACAATCTATATAATTATATAATGAATCGCTGTAGCTACTTGGAATGCTAAACCATTTCAGCCAAGCCCATGCTGTCTGTACACAACTTTGTTTTTCTCATTTTGTAATTATGAACATATTGACAAAACCCATGTGAATAGGCATACAGGTACCAGTGTTCTCACAGATTAATTATATATATCTCAGCAGAGCTGCTCTCCTGAGTCCATGCTGAAAACTAGAACACAAGTGAGCAGAGTTTTCTGTCTTTAAGTACAGCAGAACATTCTTGCATGGACTGTTTGGAAAAAAAAAACAATTCATTCATTTATTCATTCATTCTCCGAACCGCTTCTTCCTAATTAGGGTCGTGGGGAGGCTAGCTCCCATCTCAGCCGACTGATATCGCAGGGCCATCAGTCACACAACCATTCGCACTCACACTTACACCTACGGGGTGATTTGGAACAGCCAATTAGCCTACTGTGCATGTTTTTGGACTGTGGGAGGAAACCGAAGTACCCGGAGGAA
>JBCNYG010000019.1:24369747-24386125 GCA_039654305.1 Porochilus rendahli
GGGACTTTAAAGGAAGTGGGGAATGGTGAATGGGACTTTAAAGGAAGTGGGGAATAGTAAATGGGACTTTAAAGGAACTGGGGAATAGTGAATGGGACTTTAAAGGAACTGGGGAATAGTGAATGAGACTTCAAAGGAAGTGGGGAATAGTGAATGAGACTTCAAAGGAAGTGGGGAATAGTGAATGGGACTTTAAAGGAAGTGGGGAATAGTGAATGAGACTTTAAAGGAAGTGGGGAATGGTGAATGGGACTTTAAAGGAAGTGGGAAATAGTGAATGGGACTTTAAAGGAAGTGGGGAATAGTGAATTGGACTTTAAAGGAAGTGGGGAATAGTGAATGGGACTTTAAAGGAAGTGGGGAATGGTGAATGGGACTTTAAAGGAAGTGGGGAATAGTAAATGGGACTTTAAAGGAAGTGGGGAATAGTGAATGGGACTTTAAAGGAAGTGGTGAATAGTGAATGGGACTTTAAAGGAAGTGGGGAATAGTGAATGGGACTTTAAAGGAAGTGGGGAATAGTGAATTGGACTTTAAAGGAAGTAGGGAATAGTGAATGGGACTTTAAAGGAAGTGGTTTAAAGTTGATGATTCTTTAAAGGAATTTCTCTACTTTCTCTATTCTTTCTATATTTATATCCTTTTAGTTATTCTTCTATTTATATGAATTACATATGAGATACTTTAACCCGAATCCATCAACTATGCGAATCACTAGTTACAGTATATACAAAGCTATACTCTAGAACTACACAAGGAATACCAGACCTGAAATGTGACCAAATATTTAGAGTAGAGCAAAATCCAGCCAGATCCATAAATAGTTTGACACTGACAAATTTGTACCTATCAGCCATAACATTGAAACCACCTGACAGGTCTGTGGCTAGGCAGCCCCATACACAGCAAGCTGCAACACACTGTATGCTCTTAGATCCTTAAATTTTCTCATTTTTCCTGCTTTCAACAAAAGCTGTGTAGTTTTGCAATGACATCATATGGATAAGATAGCTATCAATTTTAAGGATGAAGGGAAAAGAAGAGTATGGAAATGCTCAAGAGCCAAAGCATACTACTTCATCATATGGTGAGATCATGTATGCATGGCCATGGAACCAAAAGTGAATTTAATTTATGATTCAGTTTATTCGTCAGTTACTTTGGGTGTATTGAAAAACAGAGGGGTATACTAAATATTATTAGAATGTAACTACATTCATTTTGAATATTATTGAATTTCAAGTCCAATATGAAATAACAAATAGCTAAAATAACTCTAACCTTTTCAATGTCCAAAAATTTATAGAAGCCATGGGGCTCTTACTACTGAAAAACCAACAATCCTGTACAATAACATTTTATGTCCATTTCATAAGCACAACAAGACGTGGCATGGCATTTATGACATCACTGATTACAAAATAGAATGGCACGTCTATGACAATGATGCATCACTACATGATGTGTTGCAGTACTTTGATGTGCTGTAAGAAATACATAATAACAAGCCTGCAAGGCAGACCATCACTCTGCTGTATAATATGATATTCTGTCCGTCCTCAGCTGACTGACCTCAGAGACCTCAGTCAGTGTAGATCAGTAACACCTCCACTCTCACCATGTTGATCATTGGTGGCTCCCAGGGCTGTACACTTAGTTCACTGTTGTTCACACTGCTGACATACACACTGTCAACTCTTGTTTAAATGACAGCAAGCTAGCTGATGACACAACATCAGCAAGGATGCTGAATTAGCATAAACAGAGAAGTGGTGGGCAGCTTGTGGACAAGTGTGAACACAACTGACTGATGAGTTCAGGAAGACTCACACTGGCTACTGCAAATCAGAAACTAAACAAAGATTTCTACAAATAGTCAACAGCTTGACATTTCTGAAAGTTTCATGGAAAGTTTTGCTTTAGTCCAAGAAAGCACAACAATGCACACACAAAGAGCTGACATCTAACTATTCACATCACTATGTAAACATCCTGAGCACCTGTACCAAAAACTGGTCTGTGAATTCCATACATCAGAGTAAAAGTCAATACAGAGGACAGTAAAAATGGCCGAGAACACCACCTTGGTCTCTCTTCCATGTACTTGTGACATTTACCACAAAGACTACACCTGCAAAGACTATCATTTGTGTGTGACCCATATAACTCATCTCACAGACTCTGTAACTGCATCTGTAATTTGGCAAAAGGCAGAGAGAGAGAGAGAGAGAGAGAGAGAGAGAGAGAGAGAGAGAGAGTAACAAAAACATGTTGTGTGCGTGTCAGTGGTTTTGTGTGTTTGTGTGTGTGTGTGTGTGTGTGTGTGTGTGTTGGCTCTGCGATGGATTGGCGAGCTGTTCAGAGTGCACCGCGCTTTCACCCAGTCAGATGACATAGTAGGATTAACCAGTTCCAGAAATAGATGGATAAATGAATAAATGAATGTTTTGCGGTGGCATGGTGGCGTAGTGGTTAGCACGTCCACCTCACAGCAAGTAGGCCTAGGTTCATTTCCCAGCTCGGGCGTTTCTGCGTGAAGTTTGCATGTTCTCCCTGTGCTTGCTTGGGTTCCACCGGGTACTCCAGTTTCCTCCCACAGTCCAAAAACATACACAGTAGGCTAATTGGCTGTTCCTAATCACCCCTAGGTGTGGGTGTGAATGGTTGTATCTGTGTTGGCCCTGCGATGGCTTGGCGAGCCCACTCTGTATCCCACCCCCTCACCCAGAGTCGGCTGAGATGGGCACCAGCCTCCCTGCGACCCTAATTATGACTAAGCGGCTTAGAAAATGAATGTTTCGCACTGCAAATTGGGATAACCATTCAAACCTCGATTAACACCTATGGGCAATTTAGATTAACCAGATGACTTAATAAGAGAAGGACTGGAAGGAGAACATGCAAACACCACCCAGCACAACGACCAGGTTCAAAGCCAGAACCTGCTTACTGTGAAGTGACAGTGCTAATAACGGCACCCCGAGCAGCCTACTGACTTGTACTGCAAGGAAAATCAAAGAAGGCCAGAAGGTGTCATGCACAGAGGATCTTTATATTGAATTCTCAGTTAAAATTGTTATCTTGTCCTTTTACCTGCTTTAACAACAGAACTGAGTCAGTAGGTTTTACCATTTTATAATCAATAATATCACCTGCCTCTAGATGTGACCTCACTGAGATTCAGTCACTCCGAGACACTTTACATACACTGAATAGATATTGTCCTTAACCACCAGTGTTCCTCCTTCACCTTTCCTTTAAGGCATTTTCCATTTCTTGTGACCTTTATACTCTTTCTCTTGGTAGGAAATAAATTACCTTAAAATGATTGGTCTCTGAAGGGCTTGAGGTATGTAGGGATGCCTGAATTACTGTCACTAAATCAACAATACAGATGTGCATATAAAATATGGCATGTTGGTATATGTAAAAGTCATAAATAATATTTATCAGAGCTCTTTTATTTCCACTGGGATACCAGCGTACACTTTTATTCACAAAGTACCATGAATAAATTTACCAAACTACTCATCACACAGATGCTACTGGCAACGACTTCATAAATCTCTCATCTGTTATTTTAGGCAATATTATATGTTCTATTCCCCAGCGCTGTTTAATAACTCAAACATTTTCATATATAAAAAAGTATACTTTTGTTATACTCACTATACATGTGCCTAGGTATAGTGAAAACTACCCTTGCCAGTCTATTGATGCTCTACAGTGTGTGTACATATATATATATATTCTTACAGTCATGATGGCAGTCATGAGTATTGAAACCTTGACTGTTCCACATTACTGAAACTGTTCAGATTCAATTTGAACATGAACTGAATGCTCATGAATTGCCGGGTGTATTATATCAGCAGCATTTTTTCTGTTTGTCAGTTTGGCTTTGAACAAAAGCCTGACAACATCTGTGCAAGGATTTTCACCAAACTTGGTGGAGACACTACCCTACCTGAATCCCAGAGATGATTTGATTTTGGTGTGGCAAAGTCAAAGATAAAGATCGGGACAAGGCCATGAAGTTCTGGAGATAGACACTTCCCATGATAAAATTTAAATTGCTTATATCTCAGAAATAAAGTGGCATAGACACATATATGCAAAGAGGGAGATACAAGTCCCCGTATACATGCTTTCAAAAAACATAGTCTCCTTTGAGCTCAATAGACCTCATTCATTAATAATTCATTTATTATATGTAGTATATCCTTTTTAGGGTTCCTTGTTATCCTGTTTACTTTCTCCGAGAAGCTGGAGAAATCCCAGCAGAATTTTTAATGCTACAACTCTGAAATGGGTACCAACATAATGCTACTATGGAACATTAATAGAAAACCACAAATGGACTTTTAAATGAGAAAATTACCTTTAACCCAAAGTGACCTCAGGGCAAACCTCAGCCATCTTGTAAATACTTCAACCTAGAAATTTTTTGCTAATTAGTTCATATCCACATTGTCTAAAACAGACTGCAAGATAAGTGCATTGGTAATCTAGTCTGGCCTGTTTACAGTTACATGCATTTCCATTTTGAAAATATATGTATTTATATTATTAAAAAAGATGCACAGAATAAATCACATTTAGGACTTATGTAATTACTAATTGTAATGAACAATTTTATTATTGCCTACATTATATATTATTGCATAAAGCAGGGTATTCTTGAGACAGTAGGCTGTACGATGGAAGCAGAATATAAACATTTCATTAGCTAAATAACAGTGGAGGAATAATGTTGAATCGGGTGCATTTACCTAACAATAATGTACTCTGTGCTCACATACAAGCACAGAGCTGTGTGGGTTAATTGTGTTGAACAAGCAAAGCATATTCCTGGTTTAATTAAATTCATTCACTGGTTACTTTTACCAGGAAAAGAAGAAAAACATGTTTCCATGGTGATGTGCAGTGATACATGATTTACTCAGTGGACGGAATGGGGGCTGCATGTGCACACAAACTACATCCTATAAACACTGTGCACAGTGCCAAACATCACATTATACTCACCAAGGCAATGAAGGGCATCCCTTTCATCCTGTCATCTAAGCAAGGGCATCACGGCAAGTGTGTGAATCATAAAAGCAGACATAATCACAAAACATGTCCAGCAGCTACATGTGCCACACTGCACATGCATGGGTTCCCCATGGAAAGCAATACATGAGGATAAGAGTATAAGTGGGATCCCAACTTCTCTCATGGAGTTCCTTGGTTCAGGTATCAGGGGTTTATGTAATTAGATTTGTGCTGTAGAGGAGAAGCATCTCAGCACGACAACACTGAGAGAACCAGATCATTCAGGCATATAAAACTAACGCACATCTCCCCACTTCAAAGACTCAAACTTGTCCAAACCGGTGGTCAACACACAGCAATCAAACTCTGTCTGCTATGATATGTCACACACCTACAGTCCAGTGACCTTACCACATACATACCATCTTAATCAGACCTAACAATAATGTAATCAGTGACAGTGGGTGGCACAGTAGCAAGCAGGTAGGATTCTTTCCTTACAACACCACGATTTAGCTCGGGATCTAAGAAACTCACAGAAATTGTACATTGAAATACTGAAAGCTGTACTGCACAAAAAACACGCAAAAAAAGTCACATTTCAGAGAAGTTGGGACGGTAAATTATTTAGCACTTTGTAATGTTGCTATTTTGTCTCACAACACAAAAGATGTTTAGGTATTGAAGAAAAATCATGATGTGTTTCGAGTGTTCCACGCTTTTCAGGTCTTAAGGGGTGCGACAGTACTGAGTCACTGTTCACAATTTTTTTTTTTTTACTTAAAAAATAACCACGTATTCTCTATTGAGAAGAGTACAGGACTACAGAGAGAACAATCCATCCTCTAAAGCCTCTTTTTCCACAGCCACGCCTTTATAATTATGTACAAAATGTGGATTTGCTTTGTCTTGGACAACCCAAGAAAACATTCTACTCAATATCAGTATACTTTTCTGCATTAACTCTGCCACCACAGAGGTGTACGTTACTTCTGCCAAGGGCACTGATGCAACCCCATGCCATGCCAGGCCCTGGCTTTTGGACTTATTGCTAATAACAGTCTGGATGGTCCTTTTTGTTTTTGGTCCATAGCTTGATAAAGTGCTTGATAAAGGTTTGGCTTTCCTGGATACTGTTTTTGTTGTTTGTAGCCATCACTTGTTTCAAATCTAGTTGGTTTTGTTAAAATTGTTTTATTTGATTACTCCCCCTGGCTTGCTCCATCACAACTTTTTGTAATGTGTTGTGGGGCTAAAACACAAAACTGGATGTGTATTAACAGATAAAATTAAGTTGACCAGAATACATGAAATATCGTGTTCATACTGCCTACAGTGAAACACAAGTCAAAATAAAGATAGAACTCACTAGCTACTGTTTTGATTAGCATTTTCTATACAATTCCAGCTCTTTTCAACTCTGAGTTAGAATTCCTTACCACAGGGCAGCACGGTGACGTAGTGGTTAACACATCAGTCTCACAGCAAAAAGGTAATTGGTTTGATTCCTGGGCTCAGAGAGGGCAGATCAGTGTGGCCTTTGGATGTTCTCCCCTTGCTTGCCTGGGTTTCCTCCAGGTACTCCGGTTTTCTCTCACAGTCCATAGACATGAATATCAGGCTAATTGGCTGTTCCAAATCTCCACTGCAAGTGTGTGTGTCAATGTTTATGTGTGTGTTAGCCTGCGATGGACTGGTCAGCTGTTCAGGGAGTACTCCGCCTTCACCAGAGTGAAGTAACCCTTAAGTATGAATCAGTGCAGTGCACATGGTTTCCTGTGATGCACTGGTCTACAGTAAAGGTGTTGTGCATCTCAGAATAGTCAAGCAAGAACCTGTCACATGAGTGTAACATGACAGCAGGACATGAAATGCTTTCATTTGAGGAAATACACTGCAATACTAACTCTGTCTTAACATAGCACTGGTCTGAGCACAACCAGAAAAATGATATGGTCACAACATGAAGTGAATGAATTCGTGTTTATGTCCAAGGCCAAGAACGGTGCATATTAAGGTATAGCCAATGCCAATTTTTTCCCTCTATGATATTCAGTGTCTTTCAGAATTGTGGCTCTCGGTGGGTGGTGGAGATCAAGTATCTCTCCTTTGGCCTCTGGGTCAGAAAAATAAATCATAAAGGTTTTTGTCAGGTCCAGCTTCACAGCATGATGGAAAATGACTTTGAGGTATAGGATTAAACGATTATGTAAGATCGTTGAGTCTGAGATAAATGATTTATACAATTCAAAAATACTCTTGTAAAGGTTTATACACCCGCACATTCATAGTTCAACAGCACTCATTTGTGTAGGCTGATATTAGAATTATCGTGTTGTTCAAGTGGTGATTAACAAAAGTTGCAATCTGTGGGGTTTCACCTTTCTGGGTTTCATCAGTGGAAACATGGCATGGCTCTGCTGAGTGAATGCAGTGATAAAACACTGTATCACTGAACAAGTACCAGGTGTGCTCACCGAGACAGAAAAGAACTGCGGCGCAGGAAGGTGAGAGGAATCGCGTGGAAGGTGTGTGAAGAGGGAAAATACCACAGGAAATGAGTGTAAAATGTAATAAGTTGGTGTGACAGAGAAGGCGTGTTGGATCAAAATCTTTCTCGTGTTAATACTAAGAGTGTAACAGAAATTTCAGTGTTTAGTGTTTGTTGGATTGCAGGGATAAACTCTGAAAGGTTCACTGATTTATAGGTTAGTCACACCACAAACCACAAGTGTAGTGTCTGGAAAAAAAAAAAACACTTTATATGTGTTTTACTAACAAACTGTACTTTGAGCATTGATTGTTTATGAATATTTGTGACTAGAAGGCAGTAATGGTAAAAATTTAACACAGAACAAACCACACAACCCACCACAAAAATGAATGTAGACAATTATCAGAAAGAGAATTAATTAAAAAATGTTTCATCTGAAGAAAAATTACTTTAATAAAACAGAACACAAACAACAAGCGCAGATATCGCGGGGAACATAACATCGGCACAAAACTTATTCTGAAAACTTTTCCTTTCGGACGCAATTCGGTATTCTGTGAAGACCACATCAAGCTGACCTGCTATTGGGGTGACCTCCAGGCAGAAAGAACTACATGGCACAAAGCACAAGCTTTTACGTCTTAAACTGGAAGCTGTTCCTACAGAATTCCTTCATAAAAAGCCAAAGGATGACAATGAACGGGAGCAGCACCTCGCCAACAGGAACCAGTAGGTAAAGAGATAAAGGTAAGAGCTTTTAGTACGTCATGTATTGTATGTACGTATTTAAGTAATGTCACTCACTGCTTGTATTCTTGTGCTGGACAACCGGCCCAACAAGTTCATGTCACTTTGACAAAATGTTTGTTCCGCATTGGTTCTGCTCCCACTATGGGATAAAATTGCCCAGAATAGTGCTTTTTATGGTTACTTATGTTAAAATAAGCTCTGTATCACTTAAAAATATTACATTACTCACTAATTATGCTGCAAGCATGAACAATACCGGTACTCTTTACCACTTTAAACCACTTTACCACGTCCCTTTATTTCAATGGTATTTCACTGTACCGTATGCAGTAATTGATGGAGCCACAATATTTTTGAGATACTGTTTTGTACATTAGTATGCGATTTGGGATGTACGCACAGCGTCTTATTGATCTAGTTACCTCAAAAATAATGAGTGAAAACACTTTACATTTACAGCACGGCACATTTCTCTCAGGTCAGCATTGAGGCAACAGGCGAGTATGACAGGAGCTATTGATTTATCCTGGGGATTCTTGACATTAAATAATAAATCAGCATATTTCTGCACAGGTTTGGAACAGCAGCTGGTTACAAAATAGACTGTACAGGGAACATCTGCTGATATTAACACACAAAATGCTGCTTCCCTTATTAATCTAGTTAATTTACTGGACTAGGTTAATGTAACCTCACTGACCCTGTTGATGAAGCATAAAATCGCCATAAACTAATGAATATTAATGAGCATATGGGTTTGTTCAGGAATATCAACAAATAGTTAGCAGTCTTAATGAGAACAGAGCGGAAGAGGCAAAAAAAACTGGTTGTACATTGGCAAACAATTTGGGCAATTGTTCTGAGCCTACGTTCACTTCCCTGTCACTCACAGCGATCACCAGCCAATCATGGGTGTCTGTGAGCTCATTGGGGGGAAATGGGAAAAAAAAACATGTATATGCAAAGCGAGAAAACGAGATATAATAAGATCATTAATAATCAACCAGAGATAGCAAACCAGTCATATTGCGCCGTTCTCGTATAGCACATTTTTTTAGTACATACATTTATGCAAGTCCAGGTGCATTACTCTCCGTGTGTCTTTAAACATTCTTTAATTTTGCCTCCTGCTAAAACCATGCATGTAGGTGGACTAGAGACTCAAAATTCCCCATAGGTGTGAATCTGTGTGTGTCTTTGAGTTTTGCATTTATGTCACATCCAGTATGAGTTCCTGTCTCCCCTTCAGTGTTTCTAGGCAGGGTTCCAAATTCGTTTAAAAACACTTAAATAATTTAGATTAACATCACAGTGTACGTTTGAAAGGACTAGTTAATGCAGATTCAAAACAATGTTCTTCTAAAAAAGTTTAATCTGCCATCTTGTTTTCATATTTGTAATTTGTCTGATGTACTGACCTCAGCATTGACCTCAAAAACACTACGTGCTTCATTAGTCGGCAATTAAGCTGCGTCCTTACAGAGAGTTATAAGTGACAAGCAATCATTCAAAATCGGAAGATAAAGGACTGATGAGAAGCCAGTTTTTTTCAAGCGACGCAGTGTGCGGGTACAGAATTCGACTGAGCTGAACTTTCACATGATGTGATTTGAGTGATTAACAATCAGAGCTTAAAGTTATAAATGATTGACAGATGTCGCCAAACACAGAGATCCCAAAAAACATTTAACGCAGGGAAACAATGAACACAAGTTTAATGATTCCACCAACATCAACTTGGAAGAGCAGCTCAGTGCTGCTGTGTGCTTTATGACTACACACACACAAATTGTACTAGAATAAAAACCAGAAATGCCATGCTTGGGTCCATGTTTCTGAAACGGTCTGCAATTTCTGAGTATATATTTATACACATCCAACTTTTCTCATGATGCATAAGTCTCCATACTATGCTTGCCATGCAAAAAATAAAGTGAAGCTATTAATTATAATATGAGGTGATATAAGCAAAAATAATACAATTAAAGATAATAAGCTATTTTTGTGAACTAGCTCGATACTGCTTGCATCGATCGATATTTCCTGTAGGGAACTAGCTGTTTACAATTTCACTCAGAAACATTTGGAAGCAAGAAACATGAGAAAGGGCTTCCTAGGCATCCACAAGTAAGATTCACATGCACTGCGAGGTGATTCTTGTGTCACTCATCACTACCTGTGTGGACGCTGCTTTAGGAAAGAGGGTACAGGACACAGCAGCTTTTTGAGCATCTCGAGGGGTGGAGTTAATTTCCTAGCCAGAAAAAGACTGGAGCTTGAAAGGCACAATATAGCTGGGTAGTTTTAATCCAGGTTTCACTAATGTATCTATGACATTACATGATTATTACAGATCTATAAAGACATGTTTGCTTAGCTGTGCGATTTGTAGTATTATGTTACTTAATGCTACGTTCAGTCCAATGTGCTCATTACGGAGGATCCATCCATGACAGCAAGAAAAGGTTTTTATTTAGAGTAACATTTCATCTGTCCTCTGTCCTTTTCTGTCCAAAGACTAAATGCTTTAAAAGCCCAGACAATTGATGTTGACCTCCATCACTAGGCAGGCTCCGACGCATCTTACCCAAAAGCCTATCTGTCTTTACATTTAACAAATATAACCCTTCAGCTTAATATGAGCAGTCACCTAAGGACTCAGTATCAATGCTACACCTCAAAAGTGATTTTCTTATGTCAGGTTTAATCCTCAGTGTGAACTGAATTATCCCTGGTGTAAGGAAGGAAGCTCTTGGCTGCTGCTCTTGTAAAATCAGAAGAAAGATGAAAAGAGAGCCCTCTGCTACAGTATCAAAGCACCGCTGCTGTATCTAGGGCAGCAGACTGTTGTGTCCAATACTCCCTTCTTTTTTTTTCGTGATGGGGTAGGGGTGGGGGTTTGAGGTTCCTACTTTTCTAGCACTCCAAAAGTACCAGCTCCTACCCTCAGCTGGCACATGATACGATTTAGCGTAGACTCAGTCTGTGCTTTGGCTTTCTCTGTACAATAGCTTTGCTGGATTATAATATACTTGTTGAACTATTCAGCCATTGTACCTCGCAATCGTTACGTTCCTAAGATTAAATTTCCTTAGGAGTTTCCCTGTAAGTGAAATACCTTTGATGCAAAAAGAGAGCACTCAGACCAGAATAAGGAACATCTAGGACCGACTGTGTCTGAATACGTAAACCTTGTTGGTGCGGGGTAAATGACCATGTATTGAGAGATCCTCAACGTGTCATAATACGACTGCTACTAGAGGCACACAGCAGGGTGCGGAACTGATCTATGGTGCTCAGAACGCATCAAGACAAGCACTCATAACAGCTGTGCAGCTCAGGAAAAACATCTTTTTGTTATGGCATATGAATTCAGAGACGAAGTGCTGAAATACAGCCTGCATGCTCTGCTGTTTAACCTTGAGGCACAGGGTTAAAAACACCTTGAAATCTGAATTCTGTCTATACCTGTTCAATGCTATTTGCCCTGTTTATGTCGGATAATGACTCGACCCAGCATAATCACCATAATTAAATGATAATTACATTGATTACAAATAAAAGGGCTGCTTTGAGCACAGCACACAAATAGACTTTCTCAAACACAAGGCGGCTGCGGTTGGACTGCTTGCTGGGGTTTTTTTTGGTGGTGGTGCTGGTGGTGGCGGGGGGTCCACGACAGACATCTCTTCCTGTTTTGTGCCATAAACTTTGTTTTGCATCGTGAAAAGGTATTCAGACAGAACCCCTAGCGTGGCATGGTCTAGGCGCTGTCTCCATCTCGCATCTGTCATCCGATTTCAGTCAACCAGTCGAAGCACACTGCATCTGTGCCTGCTTATTGCGAAAGGATCCGTTCCAATAAATGGAATCCCTACAGACCAGCACACAGCATGCCCAGATCATGTCCACACACCAGTGAGATTTGATTGCAGTGTCAGCTGGTACCCGTCTCAAACAGGACAGATCTGTTCGAGCACATTTAGATACCAGTGTGTCTGAACGGGCTTTAAAGTGTGATATCAGTGGAATGTAAACATCACTCAGTGTGTGTTTTAATGGAAAGGGCACCTGAGGATATGACAGATTTCAGTACCGCACTGCCAGTGTCAATGAAGTGCCTTTATAGTGTGTGTGGCTGTAAATGCTTCCCTAAACAATAGTCAATTATGGAAATAACCAGTGTATTATATTGTGTATATACAGTGTGTATATATATATATATATTTTTTTAATGCAGACGGGGTCCATCCACATCTGGCTCATCTTCCAGTCCCAACTGTTTATGCAAATGACACATGTTGTACTTATAAACGCGTCAGTTTCTTCTCCTCTTCGAGGCTTTGTTGTGAATAAGAGGTTAATGGAAAAACACTACAGGTTGTTCACTTTTCTGGCTGACAGCCATTCCGCTCGTTTCTGAGGTTCTTGTCATCTGCTGTCGATCATGACATTACAATATTTAATTGGTCTCTTGTAAATATTTAGCATTCTCAATTTATTCATCAAAGACTCAAAGACAGATTTCAATTCCCCCATGACTCTACTCATCATTAGAATTAGCGTTCCATATGGTCTGACACACAGATAGAGCATCTTATTCTTGGCTATATTTGGCTCTCTTATGTCATTCCTGATTAACTCAGAAATTCCTGTAAGGGGTTACACTACTGGTCTGTATGAGTCCATGTCATTTCACCAAGGCAAAATAATAATTTTTATTTGTAATATTCATAATCCTACACTCTCAAGAGCTATTTATGCAACATCCTTGTTTGAATAAGGTCAACAACACCTATTCTGCTTGCAGATAAACAGGCATTGAATCGAAAATCATGTTCATTTGAACAAAAAGAGGAAGATGCACTGCATGAATAAAAAAAGTATACTTGGTCTCAGGATGCAGAGAAGCAGATTTTGAATTAAGTAGCACTGCAGGGAGCCGGGAAGGTAAACATCCGGTACTGGTGGCTTTAAACATTTCAAATAAATTCAGTGCAACAGTGTGAGACAAACATGCACCACTTTAAAAAAAAGGATTTGTTGATATATTATCAGCCTTAAACATGACTGACATTACATAAAAGGACTTATCTAAACAGAGTTGTATATAGCGACTGGCCTGGACACACTCAACGGTGCAGTCATCCACTCCTGAGCAGCCATGCCCACATTTTCCGGGCAGGCAGTACCCCCATTTAGAGCAGGCATTATTCTGAAATTACATAACCACTGAAAAAGCAGAGAACCCAAAACCTTTTTTTGATGGCTGCTAAACCATCAGGTAACTATAGCAACCAGTGATCCAGGTTCTTGCGTCAATAACTGTATTTGGAAATATTTTGTGGACCATCGTTTACAAACATTTACAATTTGTTCTGCTTCCTGTCAGAGTTGTAAAAACTGTGGGAATTGGACACCGAACAGAAATGTTTCGTTCTACTGATTTATTCAGCATACTATTTTAACTGGTTTAAGGCTGGCAGCTCTGCCACTGCTGATAGGAAGAAAACCACAGAGTTTGCGGAGTAATGCTAATGTACAAAAAACTGCAAAACTAATATCCAGCATAAAGCTGCGGTCAGATGGACAGAAAACTACTGTAATGCAGGCTAATGGCAATGATCTTATGCTGAATACATTTCATTAATGTACTCATTTCATAGGACTTCTTTCAACTTAGTGTACATAACAGTTTAACAGTCAATAAACAATGACATTGTCATTTGTCAAGTCGAAGTAAAAAAACCCAAAACAAACAAACTAGAACTGCATTCAGAATATACTGTACACAGAATCATTATTGTGCTCCAACATAAAAATAAACACAATTTGTTCATTCAGTTAGTGGCGTGTACACTAATGTACTTACAGCTCATCTGGCCCATCTTAGCATTTGAATTTATGTAACAAACCTCCACCTCATGGAAATATCACAAATCTGTGATCAGTCAGGCTCTCCAGTTTCACAAGACACATACAGTCAGTTCCTTAGGCAGCAGGCACTCCGTTTCGTGATTGAAGATATTGTGAGATATATTCAACTATCATCTATCCAGTATATCTTTTCTGATGTATTGTGGACATTGCAGAATATTGACAGAACTGAAACATGAAAAGAACTCTATTTACTCAGCCATTAAGCCAGTACATGTAAGAGTACTGTAATACTTTAGTGTGTCCAACATACAATATAACATAGTAACAAAACATTTAAAAAAAAAAAAAAGGTTTTCTCCTCTTTTTTGGTCAAGTTGCGAATAAGGTCATGTGCAAGTTACCACAAAGTGAATCCACATCTTTCACTAAAGCATCACCTTAACGAGGATTTACAAGAAATGCATCCTGCATTCTTTTGATGTTGTCTGCTATAAATCACTAGGCACAGTCATGACAGGAAGCTCCGCCACACCACTGAGAGAGAAACAGAACCTATTCTGTTGGACTCCCAATCCTCAACTCATCTTGTCCTCGTGTATCTCCTTAATGGAAAAGATGGCAGAGTTGTACAGAATTGAGCCTCAGTCCTGAAGGTTAAGACAACAGACCTCCTAGAATCCATAATTCATAGCTCGGGTCAAAGGTCAGTGTGTCTCTCAACATATCGTGTGGAAATTGAGGGTTAAAGGTCACCACTCTGGGGCTCTGGGTTACGAGCGTCACTGGCAGAATTGCGGCCCAGCCGGGGGAAACGAGATGATGCCTTTGATCGTCCTGCTTTACTCCCGCTCTCACTGGCAGCAGGGGCATCCCTGTGGGAAACAAAAAGAAACATAAGCACAGGTGATGCTCATGATGTTCAGCCTGGATAAACCATGCCATGACTTTTCACTGTACACGTCTCCAACACAGGGCAGCCTGGCTCAATAGATTACACTCAACGTTTTCATAATTCTAAGTTCCTTCTTTCCAAGCTAAAACGGTTTAGATAGGTTAAAGTGCACTTCAGTTAACAGCTGTGTATACATGCTACAAATGTGACTATACAATAACAAAATAAACAAACCAGCGCAATAAATATACAAAGTTCCATTATATACAGAGGTTTAAAATGCATGCCGCGGATGAGCTGGCGGTTCAGCTGAAATAGTTGATGCTGGCACGGAAGCTCCTTATAACTTAATGACGGATGGAGTGTGCCACGACTTCAGGAGTCTCTGGAAAGTTTTTCTGTCACATTCAACTTCTTTCTCAGTAGCGACAGAAAAGGAATCTGGATTGGTTTCTTTGAGCCAGCATATCCCAATGATCTGTGTCTAAACTAGCTGAGTGGGATGTCACAGTGATGTTTTTTCTTTTCTTTCTTTTTTTTTTAAATAAACACAGCACACGTCACAGTGGAATTCATTATGCTACAGTGAAAAAATATATATATTTCCTTTAGCTTTAAAAACAAAAAACTGCAAGTGGAATTCCTTTAGGTGCAGGATTTAAGAAAAAACACACACACACACACACACACACACACACACACACACACACACACACTTCATGTCAAGTGACATCAAAATGTTAACAGTTCATTAAAGCAAAAGAACAGACTTTCAGCTTCCTTTAATCTACAGTAGTTTGAATTTATTGGATGGCTAGTTGAAGCAACTCTTCTGGTTTATATATTACATGTTTGACTTTTTTAATTTAAAATCTTACTGTTATTAGTTTCAGTTAGAAACGGACATGCATCAGCACTCAAAGCAACACTTTTGGTTCAGATCAAAGCTCCATTGTTTTGTTTTTGCCTTTTTTAAATTGGGGATCATCTATCTATTTCACAGTTAGTAAATACTATCACTGTTATTTATGGATATCTGATACATTTTTTATTGATCATGTATGGATCACTCACAAAGAGATCTTCAAAAAAATCCTGTAGAAAAACAAAATCTGTGCTACAGTTAGAGCGCTTCAGCACCTCGCCTCACTCACTGGCTGCCATGACAACCAACACTGCTCATGAAGCAAGAGCTATTGACCACCTATGAAAATCCTACTCCCTTTATGTGATTGTGTGATTGTGTGAATGTGTGTGTGTGTGTGAGAGAGAGAGAGAGAGAGAGAGAGAGAGAGAGAGAGAGAGAGAGAGAGAGAGAGAGAGAG
>JBCNYG010000019.1:24437933-24449996 GCA_039654305.1 Porochilus rendahli
ATACATATATACATGTATATATATGTATATATATGTATATATATGTATATATGTGTATATATATGTATTTATGTATATATACATATGTATTAGTCGGATTGGTATGCCATCTTGGGAATAAAAATCATTATTCCAAGTGAATAATGCTTTAATCAAAATGATGGATGCTCATATTTTGTCACGGTTAATTGGAGCATGCAGTGTAATAACTACTTACTCTCTCATTGGCTGAACCACTTAATCCTAGAGGGGTTGCAGGGCGGCTGGACACTAGCCAACACTGGACAAAATCGGGGTACACTCTGAACAATATGCCAGTCTATCGCACGGCCAACACACACGCAACCTTTCACACTCACACTCACACCTAGGGGCGATTTGGAACAGCCAGTTAGCCTAAAGTGCATGTATTTGGACTGTGAGTGGACTCCATGCAAGCACAGGAAGAAAATACAAACTCTACATAGATATGCCCTCACCGAGCCTGGAACTCAAACCCAGGACCTTCTTGCTGTGAGGCAGACGTGCTAACCACTATGCCACCATGCCACCACTCGGTATCAGTTCATGCTTTAAAATAGAAACCAAAAAAATCTCATTTTAGATTATTATTCCTGTGTTTCCGGTAAAATATACTAAAACACCTTCAGGGTGTGCTCTTTACTTTTGTTTTTGAATAAGTAGGGTAAACAGACCAGAGTAGCCACCATTAGCTACACAGTTCCTGCAAGACACAGGCCTCGTCTGACCTGACACTCTGTCAGGTTACATGATGTCAAAATTAACTATAGAATAGAAAAATAAATAGAAAAACTCATTTTAGTTTGCTTTTCATTATTTCCACATTGTTTGTACTAAAACTCTTAAAGACTGTTAACCGTTTACACTGAGGCACAATGCCCATAATCTCTGCAATTCAAAAAAACAAGTTCATCAAGATCCCCTACGTCAAAGTCTGTTAAGTTCTGTTAAGCTCTAATTCGCTCTACTATAATTCCCACATTCATGGCGTCAAACCGTAATACGTTGCAATAATCAGCGCGATCCTCTCAACTACACCAAGTTCCTTCAAGATCATCAAAAAACCAATGAGTTCTCTCAAAATCATTACGATTCAATCCCACAACCCCCCATGCTGAAGAAGAACAGGAGAAAAATCTCTGAAGACAGAAGCACTTCCGAATTGAATGAACTGCTGCCAATTAAAGGTGAGTGAAGCTCTTTGTCTGATGAATACTCTGTTACATTAGAAGGTCATTACAAATTAATCACCTTGGATCTGTAAGAACATGAACTACAAAAAGGAAAGAGAAAGTTGAAAAATAAGCTCAAGTGTTGAAATAAGCTCAATCTATTGTACAAGAACTTAGTTTTATGTTGCGTACTACTGTACGTAAAGGGAACTGCATGGCAAATGCCAACAAGTGCATCCTGGGTAAAGTATTCACCATAAGATCTCAAGCACTACTGGTAAAGGAATACTGAGAAGGTTTTGAATGTTTTAAAATGGCACATTAACACTATCTGTATGACCTTGCGCGAGCCCTACTCTTGGTACTAACCCCGGTTCATTTATATACATGTGCTGGCCATAAGGGCAGTAAATCAACTGAACACACTGATAACACACACAGGTTACATTCCACTGCTTACATTCCACTTCATGACCCTGTCCAAGATTACAAAGCAGCGTTGTGTGGACGAGCGTGTGTTTGTGTGTGCACGTGCGTGTGTATGCAGTGATTGAAGAGAGAGCAAACCTATGGAGGGAAACAGCGGTGTGAAAAAAAGAGAGTCTGTATCGTAAAGATAGAGAAAGTGAACAAGATGATTTACTAGGTGTGGAAGGAGATATCCATGTGGAAAGGTGTGTGTGTGTGTGTGTGTGTGTGTGTGTGTGTGTGTGTGTGTGTGTGTGTGTGTGTATACTTACAGGGCCTCGCAGGTCAATAAGTTCTTGTCTCATCTGGCCGATCAGGTTGTCTTTAGCCATAAGTGAACGATATAGCCTCTCATTAAATTCAATTAGCTCACCATGCATCTCAGCCACCTATAAAACACACAAACACAAACACAATAAAATCACTACAGGAGGTCAATGATCCAGGCTCTGTGCCAGTGACTGACTGAGAACAAATCCCCGGTCTATTCGAGAACAACTGCTTGGCCACTCAGTAAGAGCCTGAACTACTTGGATTGTGTCCAACTATACGTCCCTTTGAGGTAACAATTCATCTGCTGAATGAATTTATGTAAAATTTAAATGTCTTCTGACCACTGAAAAAGGAAAACACACATCCTGGAAACCAGTGATGTGGAAAAAGCCATTAAAATACATATCATCAACTATTTAAAATCACAGCGTGGTTAAGCTGTCATGCCGGTCAATTGAGGGACGGAGTGCGTCTTACAGGTGTGTGTGTGTGTTCATTATATTCAGTTGCACTGCTGCCAGCCGGTTTATCATCTGTCACAACACCTAAGTGAAGGAGACAGTGAGACAGCACCGTACCAAGCAGCCCAAGCCAGCATTCATTTGCTTATGGAAATCATGTGTCAATGTACATTTGGAAAGGCAATGCCTCGCCTGACAGAGGAATTGTGTCCGTTCTGACATGTTTCTTTCTGTTGCTTCCTACAGGATAGCCCAACTGGAAAAACAGGTGCACCACCACTCTAAAAATCAGAGAGACTTAAATAATAATGACAATAATAATAATAATAATAAAAAAAGAAAAACCACAATGACATGCAGATTCACGGTTTGTCAAACAAGATGGACACAGGAATTACAGGTAACGCCATTTTAATTCCTATGAAGTGAAACAGTAAAAAATCCGTGTGGCATGCAGCTGCCTTCTGAATGAATGAGATTAAAAATAGAGGAGATAGTTTTAAACGATACTAACTTTGTGCAAAGATTTTTTTAAAATCTCAAAACCAAAAGTGTCCAAAGATTACAGTCAGAAATATCAGGGTCATAAAAGCAAGCAAGCAATTTTAGGTGGAGTTAAAATACTCAATTATGATTTAAATCATGGGCTCCATACTTCATTTACTTCATGTGCAAGTTTCCCAGTACAGTCACAAAAGCTCTAGGTTTTCATTAAAGAAGGGAAAAGCAGAACAATCAGAACACTAAATGGGTCAACAATCAACACCTAATTTAAGAATGATATGAAGTTACAGGTGTACCAGGTGCAATTAATCCATCATTCCTCTGCTCTGGGACATCTGTGGCTTTCTTGAAAAAAAATTTCATAATTGCAAAAAAAATTTAAATGGAGAGGCAATCACACAGTGTAAGGTGCCTCCACCACGCAGCATGGATACTGTAGCAAACAGGCAGCAAAAGGTCCTCTGAGTGCAGGAAAAGTTTTAGCCAAAGCCCTAAAGAAATTCTGCATCCCAATATTGCAATCCTTTCAGGTTACCAACCCCAGCTTTACATGATGGCTGCAGTATGACCTTTCAAGTCACTCAAGGTCAAAGATAATTTTCTTTTTAGAAAGTCTATTAATGGTTGTGTATTAGTTTTCAGTAGTAATGTCATGTCTATCAGCACCATTATAAGTCGATTTTACCTCTGAGCCTCACCTTTGACCTAAATTTAAATAAAATGTAATTCTTTCCGAGACTCAGGGAGACAGTTAGCCCACTGGTTATGATGTTTCTATGCTTATTCAATATGAGCATCTATTTAACCATGTCCTGCAGTTGAACTTACAGTGCATACCTCAAGAAGATATCTTTTCTAGTTGATTCTAGTGACAATGATAATAATGGTGTAGAGTTTAGGTAATTCTGATGAATGATTTAAATATTAATATATAAAAATTATGTGTTATCTGTACTGATTGCATATTATTGTTAGGCAGGTGAAATTTCTACATCTTTTCTGTGTCAGTGCGGTCATCTTTCACTACTTTTAAATGTATGAGACCATCACAAGCAAAACCATCATAAGCAGTGTTTCAGTTATACCTCAGGTTGCACGCAAACTTTCTCCTAGTAGAAAATTATGCTAACCTTTAGTCGAGCTAAACTTTTAAACTTTTACATAAAAAGTGGAACTACCCAATGCACGCAAAAAAGCCGCCGTTGGTGCTGACTGCAATTTTCTTGCTTAGGCAATGGTTTTTCGAATACCACTGAAAAGACATTCAGATATATTATGGCTCTTTCATTACTAAGAATAAATAAAAACATTTTCGGAGCTCCCTAGTAGGAGACATATTTAATTTATTCATCTACGATACTTGATACTGTAAGGTGCTACAAAGAAAAGCTGTTGTTAAACGGAGTTTCATTGGATCTTGTGTACAATGACAAAGTTGTTATTCATTTTCTATATATTTATATTAGTGATATTCTATTTCAAAGAATCCTTTATATGGATTTTATTAAATGCTTTCTCAGGGCATGAAGATGTGTTTGCATGTCTGTGACACATAAACAGGATATGCACAAATCAAAACTTCTCAAAAACATAAAACATGCAGTATCGGTTCTACAGAGCTCAAAAAACACAGAATGAAAATCAACAAGAAGAGGTCAAAATGTTTCAAAATGGAAACTCTCAATTAAAGACGAAGTGCTTCTGAGGGAAGACTGACACAATAGATGGCCGTAGCACATCACAGCTGCTTAAAATATTGCATGACAGTGCAATAGCGCTTAAATTACCACCAGGAGCCAGAAACCAGAGGTTGGGTGAGCTTCAATAAAGTCACATATATTTTACTGTTTATTTGTGTGTGTAAGCAGCATACTGTATCTCAGACACAGACTGTATATTCAGGAGCAACATGTGAGTATTGTTGCGTCTTCAACACCCACATACAGTGGCAAGCTGCTGCTCCACCACACACACACAATTTAATAATTTATTTTGTGCCCAGGCTTTCAAATGGGACATTAAAAATGGGAATTAATTTTAAGCGTGAAGGAACCCAATTAATTTTCTGTGAAACTGTGTGTGTGTGTGTGTGTGTGTGTGTGAATGTATGTGTGTATGAGTGTGTGTGCGCATGTGAGAGAGAGGGGAAGAGAAAAGGACCTGTTCACAGTCAGGAAGAATATTTGCAGAAATTACCTTCCTGGTGTCTCCTGTCTGTTAAGAAGACGGAAAAGTAACTGCGTTCAGACATGAGATAATTTTTTGGAGGAAAAAGATAATTTTTTGGAGGCAAAACGCTTACATCTCTTATCTCTCATCCTGACTACACCCTGCAAGGGCACTTCAGTGAAATCTGAACAAAATCTCCACAATTCTCTGAGTTTGACAACACATAGAATAGGAAAGCTGTTATGCCTTCACACAGGCAACAGTCAATATTCATAGTTATACATATATTCATTCATAATATTCATAGTTATTCAGTATCCCTAGTCTTCCATATATTGATTTATTGCAAAGAAGTGCTGGAAGGCCAGGTGAGCCCATGGGAGACTCAGCAGGGCCAGCAGATCCTGTTTCTAACTGCTAATGTGTTCATGAAAATACAATATACAGAGAGCACCAGGAGCCAAACTCACAGCTTTAAAAGTTCATAATTTCTACTGCAGGGGTTCTGTTTGCCACTACAGGCGATGAAAAGAAAAGTAGGAACATTTATGATAATTAGGAAGGGGCACTCTGGAACTTTCAAAAGCCTTCAAATGACTTTCACTTAGACAGAATAACCTACTGATTTCAGCAAAACTTCTGACTTTGTAAATCGTTTCTTTTAAAAACGTACTCATCAAAACCAAAAAGCAGAAACTCCATTACACTCAATTCCAATCCAACTTCCCCGGGAGGTAAAAGTCATTTATTTCAGTGACAACGTACGAGGCAGCTTATAAAAATATCAGGGGTGGGGGTTGGAGGAAATATTGCAGTAATTATTGCAGTAATACCAGGTTATGTGCTGTGTCCTCTTTCCTAGGTGTGTGTTGTAGCACTGTGTTGTGTGCAGCACTCAGGTTTGGGTGTGAAGGGTGGATTAGAGTCAGAGATAATGAATGCAACAGAGAGAGAGCGAGAGAGAGAGACGTGCAGGTTTTCATTGCAGTTATGAACAAATAGAATAGAATATATTGTAGAACGGAGTCTTTCTTTTTTTTGACAAAACATTCCTGGGAAAGGTTAAAGTATTAATTAATTAAGTATTAATGGGATGATGTATCTTCATGACCTTTTAAGTACTGGCATGGTGATTTCAACTGCATTTAATCCATGTCTTGTCATTTAAATGTGGAAAAACCAAATTCACCTGGCAACACGATGGCTTAATTATTAGCATTTCCGCCTAACTACTAAGAAGGTCCTGGACTCAAGTCCTGGGCCTGGCAAGGGCGTTTCTGTGTGGAGTTTGCATATTCTCCCCATGCGTGTGGAGGTTTTCTGGTTCCCTCCCACACTCCAAAAGACATGCACATTTGGCTAATTGAGTGTAAATGTTTTCTTTGTTTGTTTGTTTGTTAGTTGTGTGTGTGTGCGTGTGTGTGTGTGTGTGTTTCTGTGTGTGTGTGTGTGCGCGTGTATGTACATTTGTATGTGTGTGTGCCCTGCAATGGTCTGCAAGCTAGTCAGGATGTACCCTGGCACAAAGTTGGCTGAGATGGGCTCCAGCCTCCCTGTGTCCCTATTATAGGACTATGCTGTTTAGAAAATGAAATTAATTTGTTAGCATTTCAAGTCTGTAGAAGATTGTTTAATCAACTCAGGAAAAACAACCTCATGCAATATTCAGTCAGTCAGTCATATTCTTCCACTTGGTCCAGGGTCGAGTCACGAGGGCAGCGGCCTAAGCAGTGAGGTCCAGACGTCCCTCTCACCAGCCACATCCTCCAGCTATTCCAGGGGGGACACGGAAGCGTTCCCAGACCAGCCGAGAGACATATTCACTCATGCAATACATTTTAAGATAAATATCCATTCACCTGAAAGACCGTAGCATCTTCTGATCTTCATAAAGCCATGAAGGATGTCATTCGAGTACACAGCCCAGGCAGCTTTGTACAGCTGTACTGTCATGGAACAGTAGAAGACCTGGTGTCCTGGACCACGCCACTACACACACTGACTTAGTCCTGATGCCAACACTAACCCTGCACCTCCTAAACATCACTCCCAGCCAACCGACTTCTGGAACCTCCCCAGAACAACAGGCATGCCAGCTTAGCTCAACTGCCCAACAACTTCACAGTCCAACAGCTGTGCCATGACAAACAGCAAGAGTAACAGAGCAACACCAAAGCACTGAGGATAGCAGCATTTCTGCAGATTAAACAGCTGTTCACTCTCACCAGCACCAGACTGATGAACAAACAGCATAATGTGTGGATTGATCTTTATTTGAAAATGAGATCATGATCTCTTTCAGTGTGCATCACTGAATGCAGCAGGGTCTCAATGTTTGAGTGGAACACTGAAACCATGGAATTCAGACAAAACAATTCCAGAGACCAAGCGGGAGTGCAGAAATCCACACACTGTAAGAACTCATGGAAAAATAAAGGGCAGTATAAGCTATTCCAGAAAAAAATGTTCCCAGGGAAATTATCCTTCCAAACAGACCCAAGATTGCGTACAGTTTCTGCATCTCTGTAATGAATGAGTTCTTAGAGAGATGCATTAAACTATGCAAATCTATACCAGAGTTTAAAAAAAAGCCAATACACACAAGCACAACTGACAATAAGTCAGTTCAACACAAATAGTATCTGGATGCACATCACTGTAAATCACTTTATAATCAAATAAACATTAAAAGAAACCTGAAAAAACAACACAACAGAGAAACTAAGCAAATTAGAATGGCAGTAAAAGACTCCCAGAATCCCCTGGACTCCCCAATTACTTAGCAAAGACAAATGACCTACTCTTAAACAGAAGGAAGATGGACTTGATGGCATCCTAAATGTATTGATCCAGCACACAAGTAAACATGTACCATTCGCTAGTGCTGTATTGAATATGATCCAGATCGTGGGGTATTTCCCTCCTGTCTGGATTTAGAGTTTATTCTGTAATATCTATTGTCACCATAGATGATGTAAACCATACCAAATTAGTAAAATACAAAAAGAGTGTAAAATTGTCAATAAAATAAGGAAGAAGCAAAAACAGGCAACCATAAGGATCTGAGTGACTTTGACAACAGCCACATTGTGATGGCTAAACCCCTGGGTCGCCGGTCTTATGGGGTGTTCCTGGTATGCAGTGATAACTACCTACCAAAGATGGTCCAAAGAAGGACAACTAGTGAACTGGCAAGAGTATCATGGGTGCCCAAGTCTTACTGATACATGTGGGAAACCAAGCTGTGTACATCTGTTCTGATCTCATAGAAAAGCCAATGTAGCACCATTTTCTGTTACTCTTAATAGCTATGACAGAAAGGAGTCTGAACACACAGAGAACAGGGGCTTTGTATGGGGCTGCCGAGCCGTATACCAGTCAGGTGGTGTTATTGTTATGGCTGGTTGGTGTAAACACCAGTGAAAGTCTGTGGTCCACTCACCAACTGACATTCCAGGTGATGGGACAAACACCCAGCTGAAATTATACACAAAAATACAGAAATATAAAATTTACAGAAATATTTCGCATTCACAAACCGGCAGGAAAATGTGTGGCGGCAGGGAAGTTCCCTTGAGCATGTCACCTAACCTAACTGCTCCCTGGGCACTGCAATGCAACAGCCCACTGCTCATAGTGTGTCTGCTCACTTTGGATGGGTTAAAAGCAGAGGCACAATTTCAGTTCCCCGATCAAAATAAAAATAAAACAACAACAACAAATTCAGTTCAATTGAAATGATATAAGAGATAGAGATACATGAGACTGCTGTGCTCTAAAAAGGAAAAGAGCACAAGCAGGACTGAGAGCAGTGTGGCATGATGGAGCTCTAATGCCTGTAATTGGATGTAAAACAAGTTCGAGGTACAAACAGAGAGAACAGGCTTAGCAAACGCAAACAGTCCTGCACTGGCAAGAGAGGGCGTGTGTGTGTCAGTGTATGAGATATTGAGAGTGAGTGAAAGTATGTGTATGTGCGTGTGTGTGTGTGTGTGAGAGAGAGAGAGAGAGAGAGAGAGAGAGAGAGAGAGAGAGAGAGAGAGAGAGAGAGCTGGATGCAGAATAACTTCAGTCAACCCTGCACTTACTCATAACGCAAACCGCTCTCCAGCACAATTAATTTTCATCAATTCATCAGTTCATCATTAATCCTCAGCAGGGAAACATATACAAATTCTGCACATGACATCTTCATAATTATAATAATCCTCGTCACACGGAGCTATTATTGACTCCTATATCCATCACTCAAAGCAAATATACAGCAAATAAATGTACATTTTAAAGATCTGTAAACTGATGGCATGACGCAGAGGATCATGAACCTTTCCCATATCCATTTGGGGGGAAAATAAACAGCATGATGATTCACAACTTGTGAAGCATTATACCAAGGGTTGAAAAACAGCCCGATATAAAATACAGTAATAGGAATGAGGGGGAGAAGCAGAGGTACTCACTGACAGATTTACACTGGAACAATTTCAAATTAGAGGAAATTTTAGAGCATCGCCTGCTCCAGTACAATCTTTAGTTGACCAGATTCAGTGAGCTAATGCCCAGTGCAGCCTCAGATTCCTGTTCTTGGCTGACAGGAAGAAGAAACTGATGTATTCTTCTTTCCACACGTTTGTAAAGAGTAATTATGCCACTTAGTTGAGTGTTCCTGTGAGCTTGAACCCATCTAGCCACTCATTCCTTCTCACTGAAAAAAATGCTTGAATTTATCGCACAATTTAAATTTTTAATTGTACATAAATAAGGCAGCACACAACTTCTGTATTCATTAATTTTTAAAGCAACATAATCCTAATTAGGATTACAGGGAGGCTGGCACCCATCTCAGCCGACTCTGGGTGAGGGCAGAGTACACCAGGACAGGGCCAACACTTACACAACCATTCACACTCACCTAGGGCCACTAGCCTATTGTGCTTGTTTTTGGATTGTGGGAGGAAACTGGAGTACCCGGATTAAACCCACACAAACACAGGATGAATATATGCAAAGGATAAATCAAACCCGGGCCTTCTTGCCGTGAGGCGGACACGCTAACCACTGTGCCAACCTGCCACACACAACTACTTCAGAATTTCTCCGAAGCTATTTCTTCACTTGAGGCTTTGATGATTGTTATAAACAGCACTGTTCATAATCTTCCACAGTGTTACTCAGATGAGTTAAGTCCTGGTTAATGAATATCAGTTCTGAGCATATAAGTCACATTATTTTCATACTCATCAAAAGCATTAAGTGAGCCCTTGCCCTTCGAGACACTGCCACCCTGGATACAAATGTTACATCAGGATGAGGAAGAACATTTAGAATAACACCGTAGATTTGCAGTCCCACTTCATATTGTTTGCATTCTGAGATACTTTTCTGCTCTGTGTGGTTATGAAAAGGGGTTATTTCAGTTACTTTTGCCTTCCTGTTAGCCTGATAAATGCACAAAAAACATGTCAAATTATTCACCCCAACAAGGAGGTAAAGTTTTTGATGCCATTGATTTCATTTGGTGATCTCGCTGTTTGTTAATTGGTTGGCAGCTCTATGCGAAAGATTTTTGACTTTGAACAATATTTTTTGGATTGGTGGATTATGGCCAAAATAACACTCCATTAGACTTCGGTGGCGATCTGAATCAAGATCTGGATCTGGGATCTATCACAAATGATCTGATAATCCAAAAATGTTGAACTACATAGGGATTGTTGAGAAAAGAATTGTTAAAATTATATTTATCAGAAACAAAAATAAGGAGGGAAATGAGCTGCCTTGGCAGAGGTTTGCACTCAGAGTGCTTCTAATAATAACAACAATTAAATAGATTTGAATTAGTTTATTTATGTTACAGGTCTGTATAAATGTCTTGCATGGATTTAAGTACTTTCATATTTTAATGATAGCATTTCTGTAGCTGAATATGAAATTATGACTGACAGATCCACACTTACCTAGTGGTCTTTGATTAGGTAAAATAAGCATCATGAAATCTGTCACCACTGTGTGATCTCACAAAAACAGAACCTTTGTTACACTATACTGAATGCAAATAAGTGACTGTTTCAATATGGCAGGAAGCAATGCTTTAACGCCAACGTGTACATTGCTGTAGTAGTTTTATACTGTTTGCAGGGCAATTTTTACAGGTCATCATTTACAGGGCTCACCAGTCATTTGCATATTTCTTGAAACACACTCTGCATCTGCCAGAGAACAGGAAGCATATGCTTCAGACAATACAGGACAGTTCTCTGCCCTTCCTGTAGCCAATAAACCCAGATGGGACAGATGACCTGATTGAGAATTACAGATGAAAGGCTTTCTGGTTCAATCTTCATGGAATACATTTAGTTTTTCACGATACTACACCAGTAAAGACTACACAAAAACCTGCTCTTCTTCCCTCGACCGCAACCATAATCATTACATCTTCCTGCACTAAAGCACAGACGAAATCAGGTAAATGAGGGATGCTGGCTCACTTATGTATCATTATATGCTGATGCTTAGCTACTCTTCATTAATCAGCACACATCCTAATCATCTGGTCTTTATTCACAGCTTTTTTAATGAACACCAGCATCGGCGGAAATTTACAAGAGGTCACAACCCATACTTCATCAGCTAGTAGCCTTTTTTAATACTGCTTTGTGTGCTATAAATGCATTTGAACAGTTTACACCCTAAGGAACATCTATGAACACTATATAAGGTAGAACTCTCCAGCCATGAGTACTAATATGGGTGGGAAGTCCATATGATGCTGCAACCTACAAACTTCTGTCTTCTGCAGCCTATATTTTTAAGAAGAGGGTTCTTAACAAAAGTGTGTATTCCAGAAAATGTTAGCCGTTTTACTATGGTACGGTGAGTGAGAGACAGAAAGAGAAAGAGTGCATCACAAAATGCTGCAAATGTCCATGTAGTATTTTCACTTAAAACTAGGTCACAGGCAGTAGCAGGGGGACAACATAGTAAGGCTTAATCAA
>JBCNYG010000019.1:24478844-24491869 GCA_039654305.1 Porochilus rendahli
CATCACAGGGTTAACACACAACGATTCAAACTCACACCTAAGGATAATTTGGAACAACTATTTAGCATAACTAATTAGCATGCTTTTGGACTGTGGAAGGAAACCAGACTACCCCACTCACGGAGATAAAACCCACCCACGGAGAGAACATTTTTGCTGTGAGGCAATAATATAATCAGACAGACAGACACATGATCCAATATAAAAAACTTGACTGCTGTGGTCAAAGTTATCCATATATAACCCCAACTGATACCTTTCTGGGGGGAACCGTCCACCAGATTTGGTCATCCTATGTGTCAATTCCTGACAAGTGAATCTAGAAAAATGACCTTGTGACCTCAAAACAACATGACCCATATACAATCCCACTAATTCACACCTAAGAGAGACCCATAACCCAAATTTGGTGATCCCATGAAATTTACTTTAACAAGTCGGACAAATGCAACTTGTTTCTATGGCTTCTACTGTGCTCACCTTCGGTAACAAAGGGAGCTGAAAATAAAACAAGGATGTCGCCATATATGTCATATTTTATCAGTAAGCTAACTATGAAAAACTAAGTATATTTTCCTTCCTTAAACAGCACACATAATGGTTAATGAGGCAGATTGGCTGAATAAATCTATATGTTGACGGATGATTTGTTACAACTTGAAACTGAATTTTGAATTGAATGCTTTAGGGGTCAGGTGGATCATTTTTTATTTAATTTTCCAAACTGCTTTATACTTTATTAGGGTCACAAGGAGGCTGGAGCTCATCCCAGCTGATTCCTGGCAAATGCAGGTTTACCATGAATCGCTGTTGGGGGAATCGGACTATTAAAAATAAAAAAAGGACAGGTTTATGGATATACACTCACAAAGCTTCAAAGCACTTTATTAGGAACACCTGCACCGTTATTCATTCAAGCAGATATCAGCCGATCATGTGACAGTAGTGAAACTCAACCATAAGCATCAGGGGAAAATGTGATCTCAAGTGACTGTTAGTGCCAGACGGGCTGGATTGAATATTTCTATAATCGCTTATCTTCTAGGATTTGCGCGCACGCACGCACACACACCAGTGCCTCGAGTGTCTACTCAAAATGGTGTAGTTAAAAAACCTCCAACGAGCAAAAGTTCCGCTGAGAGAAATGTTTGTTGATGAAAGAGGTCAATAGGGCCAAACTGGCCCGAGTTCACTTATAATTATGGTGAGGAGAAAAAATGCAAAACATGTTGAACCTTGTGATGGATAAGCTAAAACAAATTACACATATAAATTCCTTATTACACACAAAACCAAAAATAGACTAAGTAACTACAGCACCTCTCTGAAGGCCTTGGCTCCAATGCTAATAATGCCCACCTGATCATCTTAACACTGACTTAAAAAGTTCTTGGTTAGAGATCAAACCTGCAGGAAGATCTCCAAGAGTAGAGTTGGTGACTAACACTCAAAGCAACTTTCATCAGATAGTCTCCACAAAGTATGTAACATTTAGTTTTATCCATGAAATTAATAATTGTGATTGTTTTGAGGTCCTACCCAGTATTAGCACAGTGTTCCTCTACATCTGGATAAGATACTGTCTATGGCACTGGGTGGAAAACATATAGTCAGTTTGGTGATATCTTGCGGCTATCTCTCTAGTAATTATTATAATAAGTGCTCTTTGCTAAAATCATTAAAGTACAGTCTCCAAAGAAAATAAATATAACTAAAAAGCTAAAATGCATAAGGCACCATATCCATTTTTCCATGTTTAAAAAACATTTTTAAATAAGCTTGTTGATTGAAATTCTATTACTGAAAATGCTCCTGATATATTCATGGCATGAAATAAACAATTAATGCAAAAATTAATTGAATTCAAATTTTAATCAAACTTTAAAAAAAAACACAAAGATGTTATGATCAGTTATGATTTATCTTCAAAATATTCCATACCCAGGAATTCGTATTGGTGACAAAACTGACCTATAGTCATATTATTTTAGGATATAATGTCCAAAACTGTCCTCTTTAGTAGCAGTATCTAGTATTTAATTTTCACCGTCAATGCTGTCATTCTCATTTATTGACTGACCTTGAGCATAAGCAACTTCTTGGTAAAGCCCTTACATTTTCACAAACTACAATGCTGTCAATCAGTTTCATGGAATCAACCTTTTTACTTCCTTAACACAGCTCACCTTAGGAAGAACTGTGGGTCGAAACTGGCCACAGTTCTTACCTTTTTTGAGCAAATCATGGTAACAAAATTCACCAAAGTAGGTAGCGTGACATCCAAGCTGTGTGTAACTGATGATTTCTAGGCCTTTTGCCACACTGATTTTGAAACCTCGCTGAGTTTTAGTGAAATGGAATCATAAACCTCCCAGTCTTGGCCATGGACATACATCTACTGAGAATCGAGCTTCCTAAATGGTTGACTGGATATGGAGCACTCTTGTTCCAAAATGCACCAGGTGCAAACTAAATTTGAACAGCATTTTGACTAAAGCATAGATTCCTGGAGCACTGAAGTTAAGAATGGTGGTTCCAACTCAACTTCAACTAGGATTTATATTGCTGATAATATCGACAACAGTAGCGATGAGGTTACATAGAATTTTTCAATACAAATCAGTGTCTCTTGTTGATTTTAGTTTATAATTAAGTGCAGTTGTAACTTAAGATTTCCAGAAAATTCTGTGTTAATTAAAACTCTTTAAAAAAAATTTTTTTAATCTTTTCATTAGAAATCTAAATCTTCAAAGTGTGTGCTGCTGGCTTTGCACTACATAAACTTCTGACAGGCTTTACAATGAGTTTGCTTGTATGCACAGTACAATGTTTTAAGCTTTTAAAACCTAAAGTAAGTTACACAAAACTTTTTAATCACATTTACATCAGCACCTTTGTTGTCGGAAAGATGTTGTCAACAATAATTTGCCATTATTCTCATCAGCGTTACTGACACTGTACAAAGTACATTTCATGTTGGTGGAGCGGATATTCTGCTGCAGGTAACGAATTATCTCACTTCCTCATACATACATGCAAAAGCACATAAATAATTTCCAGCATGCATTCCTAATTTAATCAAGCAGGAAGTTGATGACAATTATACTGCCATTAAGGCAGTGCTCCTTACATATTGAGGCCTACAGTAAAACTAATTCCGCGCTCTTAAGGCTTATCCATCCCCAGTACTTATATGCATTAGCATAAGGGTTCAGAATCTCAATCAACCATGATGTCTATGAAAAGAGACAAACACTGCTGAGAAATTCGAAAGAACACTCATTCATTCATGTGTTGTCTTTTTACATTTTATAGTACCTCTCTTTGGCAAATAAGTTTAGTTTTTGATTTTTTGTTGAGTTCATTTGCATATTACAAAAAATCTAGAAGAAACACAATTTAAAAGCCTTGAGGGCTAATGATGCCAGATCCATTTTTTCCTCACTAATAGTGAGAGCAGCCGCAGTCTAAGGCATTTATGAGAAGTGCTCAGCTGGTGCAGACAGCTGCTCCAACAGCTTCTAGGTCTGGCTAAATTTATGCTGCATGCTAATCTGATGAAAACAAAGAAGAACATAAAATATTTTACATCCTGTCTAAAAACATTATGAAATCATTGCTACGGTAGGGGAAAAACCTCAAGCCAACTACTTACCATCTGTACTGTTTTTCTTGGTTCAGATTTCAGTATCTCAAAACAGAGGAGGGAAAAAAATCTATTTTGTCATAAAGGATGGCATACAGATTAGGTACCCAGAAAAAATACGTGCTCACTATGTAGCTCAGCAAATATTCAGTGTGCGTGGTTAATAAAGAGCAACTAATTAATTTATTTGGCATTAACCATGAATATTCACAATAAACATTCATATATAGCCAAAATGTTAGTTGGCATTCAAGTTGTGCTCAAGGGCCCACTGTCAATCAGACTGAGGGAGATGGCTGTGAGCTCATGTATGCAGAACAGGACAAATAATGCTTTCCTCAACGTTTATTAAATTGCGCCGTAAAGTTGCATGAGCGGCAGTTCAAAAAGGATTTGATTAGCTAGCTTCCGGAGTCTTTGAGAAAGTGTGCCTTAGTCTTCACTCTTTCTCCTCTGTCGTGGTCACATAAATTAAAAAAACTGGCTAGTGAGTGGGATTTGGTCGAATTAAGGAAAAAAATACAACTCCCTGATTGGGGAATCATGTTAGCCGGTACCTAGCCAATATATACAATTGCCAGAAATTTTGCTGACCTTGAACTTAACCTACAATGGCCTTTTTATAAACTTGTTTCAGCCTTTGGTCCCAAGTTGCTACCGTAAAAATGTATATATCAAGCAGTTCTTGACAATTTACAGTAAGTCTGCACTGCCACAAAAAAGAATAATTCAAATTAAAGTACTCCTCCTCAAATCACCACCTTATCGTGGTGGAGGGGTTTGCGTGTCCTAATAATCTCGGCACCAGGACACCCTAGGCCGCAGTTCGATGATCAACTTCGTAGTTGTGTCATTAGACTTGTAGCCGCATGTTCTGGACACTCGGATGAAGAGAGGAGCTGAGCTTTCAATGTTCACCACCTGGTGGTGAGTTGGCTCTGATGACAGGGGAGGCCGCCCTCCAGACCTGGCACGTCCAAGCGTGGAGTTAGGGTCTCCTGGGAACTAAGAGTTTTTCCTTGCCACTGTCGCCATGAGCTTGCTCATTAGAGATGTGTAGGGAGTTGTCAAAAATTTTTTAGATTACTTCTTAAATTAATTTTACTGTGTAAAGCTGCTTTGTGACAGTGTCAATTGTAAAAAGCGCTATACAAATAAAACTGAATTGAATTGTATAACATTTATGGATAGAATTTCTTGGCACACCCAAGGTAGTGAGAGATTCTGGTTTGGTGACCATAGGATCTCATTTCTGCTTTTTGCAGATGACTTTGTACTTTTGGCTTCATCAAGCCAGAACCTCCAGCTCTCACTGGAGCAATTCACAGCTGAGTGCAAAGGAGCTGGGATAAGAATCAGCACCTCCAAGACCAAGAACATGGTTCTCAGCCAGAAAAGGATGGAATGCACCCTCCAGGTGTGGAACGTTGTCCTGCCCTAAGAGGAGGAGTTCAAGTATCTCGGGGTCTTGTTTACGAGTGAGGGAAGGATGGAACAGGATATCGACAGGCGGATCAGTGCAGCCTCTGCTGTAAAGCAATGCTTGTACTGGTCTGTTGTGGTGAAGAGACAGCTGAGCCAAAAGGCAAAGCTCTTAATTCACCAGTCGATCTACATTCTAACCCTCACCTATGGTCACAAGCTTTGGGCAGTGACTGAAAGAACAAGATCACAGATAGAGGCGGTTGAAATGAGCTTCCTTCGCAGGGTAGTGGGGCTCTCCCTCAGGGATGAGGTGAGAAGCTCACCCATCCAGGAGGAGCTCGGAGTAGAACTGCTGCTCCTCCACATTGAGAGGAGCTAGTTGAGATAGCTCAATCACCGGATTAGAATGCCTCACGAACGCCTACCTGGTGTGGTGATTTGGGCATGTCCAACTGGAAAGAGACCTGGGGGTCAACCCAGAACACACTGGAGGGACTATATAGGGAGAGGGATGTCTGGACTTCACTGCTTAGTCTGCTGCCCCCGCATCCCGACCCCAGATTAAGCAGAAGAAGGTGAAATTAAAGTTTAAAAAAGTCTACAAACTGCCAGAAGTGAAAACAATGCCTTCTACATTATTGCAGTAAAATCAGAAAAAATATGAGTCTGTTACATGGAGACTGATGTAATAGGATAACCAAGCAACCCACATTTGAGTGGAAAATACTGAATCTGTGGTTTCAATGCACTTCAAAAATCTAGTCACTAAATCTTATTATTCACCTTTAAATTTGACATTTCATCTGTGAAATGTGACATCATGCACTTTTATTTTTCCTTCTGGGGAATGCATTTACAATAAAGATCCACAATGAAAAAAAATTATTATTTAAAGAGATATGTAATGGACCATTAGAATAAAAACTATGGTTTTTATTCCACCTGTAGATTACATATGTTTGCTGAGCATGAATAAACAATATACAATAAGCAATACAAATCGCTGAATGTTCTTTGTAACATCAGTGTCCTCTAAGTTTAAAGTAATTTTTTAATTAGAATGATGCCTTGTTTATGCTGTGCGGAAGATGAAAGGCAGCTCTATCAAGATTAATTTAGAAGAACTGCACACATAACTACACAGATAAATTATATGAATCCTTCTAATCAGTAAGACAGAATTTCTATGATGTTGATACAAATAATCCTAATCCATGCTTTCTTTCTGCTCCATCAAGCACTGGAGCAAAGCCAAATAAGCAGGCATGACTTTCAATCAAATTTAATAAAATTAAATTATTACGTCTTTTATCTATGCAATTTTCCCAGACACCAGCTTTAAATCTAGCTATATAACTATACGAAGCAAATAAACACTTCACCAGATATCTGCTGGGAGATGACGGATACTAGTACCACAGTAAGCTTTCACTATAAAGTAATGATCAAAAGAAAACCTTTTTAATTAAACCTTCATGCTGAAATACAACACATTTAAAACATGAAACTGTTCAACTGTAACCTAATCCTGACCTCATCAATGTCACGGTGGCATTTACAGCAGAAGAACAGACTCAGAAGGCATCAAAGAGTTCTTTAAATGAAAAGTCAGTGCTCAGTCTCTGGTCTGAAATTTAATCGGCTACAGTCAGAGACCAACATACCAAACAGGCACAGTCACCACATAAACTAACTGCCTGGTAAAACACCTCGTGCTTGTAATATTACTCTCTGCCATTTTTCAGAAGAGTCGTCCAACTTTACTCTTCTTGATGTAGTCAATTGTTTCCACTCTTCCTTCAAAAATACTTCAGATCCATCAATAAAAATGTAATGTCCTTTTACAACTGTGCACAGCCCTCAAATCATTCAACAGATTTATAGAAGTTATACTAGTTTTGTCTCTGACTGGGTCATTCAAAAAACCTTTTCCTGCAGCCACTCCTTTTTGAGTAGATCTGGTGCTTAGGGTTCTTCCTGCACATCAAGGTTGCATTTTTCTTCATCTTCAACACTCTCACAGAGACCTACAGTTTTTTTTGGTTTTTTTGCCAAATTAAATTAGCATTCATGCCTATCCATTACCCACTCTTATCTTTTTCAGAGCTCCAGTCGTGGCTGAAGAGAAGAAGCCCTGATGCTGCCACCACCACGTTTCACTGTGGGTATTAGGCCTATATTCTCCAGGTGAGAAGTTGTTTTGTTTTTGTATTAAATACATTATTTAGAATTACACCCAAAAACATCTCTTTCATCTCGGTCATCTCTTTAAACCATTACAAATTTTGCAATATTTTGCAATACTGTGCTTTTGAGGAAGGTTTTATTCACCATAAAGGGCTTCCATCCACCCACCCTATTCCACAGCCGAGAAAGACATAGTATGAAGACGGAGATTACTTGTATACCCATGCCACATGCCCTCTTATTGTTGCTCTAGGTCACTGACAGCCTCCACAGTAATTTTTTTCTTGTTACTTGCGGAGCATCCTATTTTTAGTAATGTACACTGCATCAAGGATGACACTTGTATGATTCCTTGTGGGAAATTGGGGATATGTAATGATGGCTCAGTGGTTAAAGCTCTGTGTTACTAAGGTTGAGGGTCCAAGCCCCAGTACCACCAACCATTCTTGAGCCTGTAAGCAAGGCCCTTAACCCTAAACGCAGTTGCTTTGCTATATAAAAAATGATTAATGTAAGTTACTCTGAAAAAGGATGCCTGCCAAATGTGTAAATGCACAGCTATATAGTCAGTTGTATGTTGTTTCAGAAATTATTTATCTTGGTTTCTTTTTTTTAATCACAAAAACCTGTAATTTTAACAGGAATGTATTTTACACCCATCTGAAGTAAACAGAGCACGAGTTATTAAGCCTTTCAAATCTCACAGGTGACTCAGACCTCAAAGAGGCCACATTGTTGTCCACTTTGCCTCTTGCTTGATTTTTTTTCTTTCTTTCTTTTGATTTTCTTTTTCTTGAGTGGTGTCAGCAAAGATAGAGCCACACGTGCACATTTTACTAATCTATCTTAGTCATATATATTAGGATTTAAAAATGTATTTCTTAAAAATGTTCAATTCATCTTATATTTACTATATAAATTACACCCAACAACCCAATAGCTACTGTACATAAAACAAAACACAACACATAACAGAAAAAAACCCCCAATAAAATAAATTAAATACTTTGACCAAGACTTGCACATCATCTATATTTCTGTTGGAAATATATAAATGAAAAGTAGCAATAATTGTTAATAATAGAACAACTGCAAGTGATTATCACCTTTTCACCTCGTCTACTTCACTTTAATAAGAAACAATGTCGTTAATAACCCTTACACAAAGCTCAACTAGCCTACAAGCATGAATCAACAAAAAGTGGTTAAGAGCACCATAAATGCCCTTTACTGCCTGCTTCAAATCCACTGTAAAGGAGCCAATAGCAGAACACAAGGAGCAGGCCTTGCGAGCAGCAGCTCTTTGATTAGAGAGGCAGCATGAAGCTGCCTCTCCACTGAGCATCTGTCTACTCACCTGCTGAGAATCATCAGAGGTCCTCAGCATGCAGTAGGCCTCTAAAGTCCTCCTTCATCTAAATAACATCAGATAAACGGCAGGCACATGAGGCAAACATCTGCTGTACTCATTCGACTTTCCCACCCCCTCCGCAAAGATATCCTATGAGCCTCAAAGTGAGATGGAGGACATGAGATCCACAAAGAACTGTCTAACTACGGAAATGACAAAGAGCACTTAATTTTTTTATCTTGTTTTTCATGCTGGATTTAGGATTTGATGTTCACGATCTATAAAGCAAAGCAGTTATGCATTAAATCGCTGAATATATGGGACAAGGTCTCAAATTTGGGGCGAGAATCCTTCTCATGCCCTTATCACTCTACTTTATTTTCTCCACCTGCACCAGAGAATCAGAATTCAGGTGCTGAAGTCACTGTGATTGCTGTCAAGTGAGCTGAAGAGCTGAGAAAGCTGAGGTTAGTGAATATCTATAGGGTAGCACCTGTGTAGGTGTTGGAGGACAAAAAACGGAAATTAAAAATAACCACAGGCAGCAAGAGCTGGACGGTTGAGACCAGGTGCTCCTCCTGAGGTCTCAGTCTGAACACCGGACTTATCTATAGGCAAGAGCAATAACTGACAACACTAGGGTTGAGGCAGCCAAATCCACGTTTAACCCACGGGTGATAATTAAAATGTTAATTAACACTGCTGGTTAACAGGTGACGGGGACATGTTTTCCCAGACGGTGAACCACCTGGTCCTGCAGGCGTGCTCTCTCACCTCCTCTCTGCTACACACCTCTTCTGTTAAATAAAGTACAGCCTCCCTCATGCACGCCAGGGGTCCGTATTAGTCAATAAACACTATAGCGTACATCTCCCCCCACACATGGTTACAGACTCATCCTTACCTCTAAGCCAGCACTCAAAAGCCAGTACAAACCGGTTATCCTCAACAGGGCAGTGGCGATAAGGAAATATGAGCCAGCGTGTAATGAATTTGAAGGATGAAGTTATTAATACTTTTTTTCTAGCTGAGCCGGTAAATAATGGTCTCTATTGATTCATTAAGTGTGGCCGTCAGGGGTGGGACGAGTGCCTAGAGTGAGTGTATTAATTCTTGCCTAGGACCATGTAGCATTATCAGGGCATGAGTTTTGTTCAGTTTTTACTCACTCATAAGTGCTCAGAAATTAACACAAAATTTACATTTTTTAATTAAATACATCTAAAAAAAATAAGTAGAAATCTTGGAAGAGGGATCCACTTTTCATTATGGAAGATATTTGGAGGAAGGATTTACATTAACCACACCAGATAGCTCCTACTGGAGAAATCAAAGAAATTATTACTAATTGGGTCTGGAGGAATTTGCACAACTTGCATATGGCTTCATCATTTGTTAATTTAGTGTGTTAAACCATCTGATATGGTCCCTTAAAGCTTTAGTTAAGTCTTATATTTTGATTTAGCTGAAAAAAGAACCTGCAGGCAGTTAAAGTTGCAGTCATAAATTCTTATATAATATGCTGCTTGTCATATTCGATCTCCTCACTGTATATACACTATTCATACACACCCCTGGCTCTGTAGAAATGATACAAACAAAGTGGCTCAACGTGAGCCACACAACAATATTTCAACCAATCAGCAACAAGGGGCATGCATTTGTGCTTGTGTACAGCACCTTCACATCCTGTTGCTGATTGGCTGGAGGAGAGATAGGAGTGTAAGTGTCTTGTTGCCTTGGCAAGGTGTGCCCAAGAATTTGGGGTGGAGCTTCTAAAGACACACTAAAGGGAGATGTATGTTTGTTTGGCTCTAGTTCTTAAATCAACAATCTACCTCCAGAACTGATATCTCCCCCTTTAATTACAGTTCAAACCTCAGTTTTTCTTCTACACTACGAAGAAATTAATTTAAGGTTAACGCTCATTGTACTTTGAGACTAATTATAAAGCCTGCTTTTGATGTTTATGGTCATAAATGGGTTGGCTTGTTTATTAGTATCACCTGACTTAATAGTTTAATTACCTGTTTAACAAGTTCATTTTCTATCAAGCTTCTGTTTTCTGCATTTGCTCCATGAACATTTATTTAGATGCAAGTGCTTCTGCCTACCTGAGTTAGACTGTGTGTTTTTTAATAATAACTCTACACAAGTAAGCATTATACAGCAGCCAATCAGCATCATCATAGCGATACAGCAGCCATATTAAGTTTCCTGTGGTGGGCAGAGACATCCAGGCCACTTTCAAAGACTCCGTTCAGGAACACCACTATTATTATTATTACTTATTGGTACCTTAATTAATGAGGACTAAAGCTTTCTATTCTACAAAACCTCAGTTATTGAATAGCCTTCCACTTAATGTTCAGGATTCAGACACTGTGTCAGTGTTTAAGTCTAGGCTGAAAACGTTTTTTCGAAATGCATTTTTCACAGCCTTTTATAAGGTAAAGGAGCAAATCTGGGGATTCTCAGGCATAGAGAATTCTGGTAAACTGGAATGTTTGGATGTTGTCAATCCACCACTCTCAGACTCTCACTCAAGTGTGTCGATATTGGAGCAAATGATTGCTTCACGTCATATGGTGCTCTCCTCTGTCTTTCAAGTTATTCTATTAGACAGCCATGCTGGAATCCCTGCTTGCACTCAGCACTGATAAACTCTGCTCTTTAAACATTACATTGCTATGAGTATACCTAACAACCTCTGTCTGTGTGTATGTGTGCGTGTGAGTGTTGACGAACACATGCTAGTTTGTAGATAAAAGTGATCGTGATCCTTCTGCCCTCCAAACTTTGTGATCTGTCCTGACATGCTACTGTTGCTTGAAGTTCTCAACTGCTGGTGATGTTACATTTCAATCTAATTGAGCACTCAAAAAATGTGAAGAATATTTTCCACTGCCGGTGATATAAACTCTTTTAGTAAAATTAATCAAGACCACAATTTCCCTTACAGCTATAAGACAGGTATAAGTAGACTTCATGCTTAACTACAGAAAAGTTTCTGCAACATTGTTTATTTGGTTTCACACAAATAAGGATGGGTTTCCCTTTTGAGTCTGGTTCCTCTCAAGGTTTCTTCCTTGTGTTGTCTAGGGGAGTTTTTTCTTGCTTCCTTCACCACAGGCTTGCTTATTAGGGATGTACAGGATTTATAGAAAATGTTTAAAATCATAAGTTTAAATTCTTTACCAAATTTGCTTTATTCCAAAGCAGTTTTGCGACAAAGCAAATACAAATGCTGTATAATGTAATACCCTATACAAATACAAATTAATTACATTGAATTATTATACAGTTTCTATCCTACTGACAACAGATGCTGGGGAAAGGTTTTTTCTTGGGTTATGCATGCAGCAAGTGGCCCCTGCAGACCTGGCTAACTGCATACAGAAGGCCAGCTGTTCAACACCTCTCCCCTCTCAAACAGATGACAGTTCCGTCTGGAGCCCTGCAACTGATAAGCTACTCCGCCAAGCACATTTACATAATTTTGTAAGTTATTTACAAAATTTTTACAAATTGCAATTTGAAAACCTAATTGCAGAGATCCTTATGTTTGACTTCATGCAACTTCTTAGCAAAGCATTGTTAGATAAAATGTGTCACGCTTTCAGGAGCATAGATTTGTTTTGAAAAGTTCCAAACAGCTATACCTGAGGTTTGAACATAATGACAGGATTTAAAGACTTTATTTAAATTCTGCATTTCAATTTGGTGTTCACAGGCACATTTTTCAGCTTTTCATTATTAAAGCAGGTATACAGCAATGCACATCATTAGTACAGTGTGGCAGATTGTTTATGTGCAGATACAGAGCATAACTGTTGCTAAAAACAGAGAGGAACAGCGGAGAAAACTCACTCTGGTGCGGAGACAAAGTGGGAAAATTTATATCAACAGTGCTGCGCAGTGCACAGACTGTCTGCCATATTCTACCGCAGGCCAGAGGGGCTGGTGTACACAGCATGTGGTGGCAGGATAAAAGGTCTTTATTAGGCATCTGACTGAGGCTTGTCTCTGGATCACTTCCCACTGGGACCTCACATTCTAAAATAACGGCACACATATCCAACTCTGTTGCGTAGAAGGGCAATGACGAGATAAAGCAGGCTGTGTTTTGTGATGCACATCACAACAGTTTTATGGTAACTTGACCAACATCCCTTTAAGTAGACCAACTGACATGCTAAAAGCCAACAAATAATAAAAACTTGCATCCAAACCAATTCTGAATGGGTTTAATCTGGTATTGAGTTATGAGTCACAATATGCTAAACAGGGATTTTATGCCATTGCTGCATATTCCAGAAGTGTAACCTACCTGGAGTATCCAGAAGTACAAGGTGTTCAGTGCTCAGAGACATGACCAGGGTAAGGAAGGCTGAAATGTGACCACCATTGAACAAG
>JBCNYG010000019.1:24491969-24517039 GCA_039654305.1 Porochilus rendahli
TCCTTGCATTTAAACTTTTGATTAACACACACACACACACACACACACACACACCTATATATATACATACACATATATATATATATATACATTCACATTTTATATATAAATAATTTGAGAATGGCTCCCGTGTTAAAAATAAAAGATGAAATCCCTGTGAATCTTATACATCTACACGAAAATAAGAAATCACACGGTTTCCATCTCCCTAAGACAATAGCTTTATTAGGCAACCATACCAACGGGTTTAACGCCTTTAGAGCCTGCGGAGGTGGTCAAATAACGTCTGAAGAAATTTATTCCACGTGCTCTGCAAATTAGCTTCCTTTTCAACTAAATGTAATTAGCAATTATTTTCCCCTTTATATTTCTTATGTCAGGCTAGTTGGGTTTTGATAAAGCCTTTTAAACAGAATACTCTTTGCACAGCAGGTTTTCATCCTCCAGCAAACTAAGTTTTATTAAAAAAAAACCCTAAGGACAAGTTAAAAAGTTTGCCTGTTCTGAAACTAGGCTAATGACAAAGACATTTCTTCCTCTTGCTCTGTTGTGGGAACAACCATAAGCAAGCACTATACTGCTTTTAGATGTCGGCCACCTTTGTTGTCGTATTTATTATACGCGTGAGTGTACGAAATAAGACTTACAGTCACTACTCTGGTTGCCTTCTCGCTTCAGCATTTGGACAGCACCCACATATTTCTTCAACTGGACCTTCAGCACCTCATTTTCCCTGCAATACAAACAGAAGTGCAGCATCTGACTCAGCTGTGACTGGAGGCCCAGTATGGATTATCAGTGGAAGTTCTTCTAATAATTTCTGGTTATTTTTCTTTACTCATAAACAGCTCAAACCTTTAGTCCTCAAATACCAATTACCAAAAAGAATAAACACATCTGTATCAAAGCTAGATGTGTAATAAATGAAATAATAAAATGATAAAGAGACTTTAACAAATACAATACCTAAACACATACCTATAGGATCTGAAACCAGCAAATGGTTCTCTGCAACCATGCCTAATAAAAACCTGATTCAATTCTTGGAACAGCTTTACAGCTGCTGGTGAGTAACTTCCCAAAGCTGTGGAATAAGGGCTGTGAGGTGTGCGTTTGTGTTCGTGTATGTGTGTGCTTATACTCAGCTTGCTTGATTCTGCTGGTTTGGGAAAAATCAATCATAATCAATTCAGCCTGTGAGGCTGTGAAAAGAAGCTTTCCTATTCTTGCCGAGAGCCTCTTGCAGCTCTCTTATCACACCGCGTTTTAAGGCTTTGAATGGCCAGTGGAATGGAGGATTTCCGGAGGCGTTCAGATGAGCCAGTGCAGTTATTCGGAGCCAGCGAGCTGTGCACAATTCTGGTGTGATTTAATTAAACCTAATAAATGGCAGGTCTTCTGTGGGAAGCTCTCCACCCCTCACGTGTGCCACATTGATCTTCTTCATTGTCCATTCTGGGCAAGCCTCAGAGCTCTCGCATGCCAACAATGTCACATTCTAAAAATTAAGATGCCACACAAGGCAGGGAATACTGACATCTCTAATAAGGATTTTACAGACAGGCCATAAGAAAGATCGAATATTTAATAAGAATGACTTGCCTGTCCGAGACGGGAGCTCATACAATGGTGGTGGGGCAAAAAATTAGGGAGAAGTAAATCATTTGCCTTATGGGCTGAAGATCATGAAACTTTCCTGTCAATCACAGTGGCATTATCTAGTTTCAGGTGTCTGTAAGCTCATGTATTCAAAAGAGGGTAGACAGCACTGCCCTGTGTGTTATGCTGCCCTGCGATGCAATGTGTGAGAAAAAAAAAGAAAGTACTTAATGCGAATAAATTCTCATCTCCAATAAAAACAGGTATGCAGCAGAAAGTGAGTCACATAATCTTGCTAAATTTATTCCGTATAAACACCAAATGAACAAAAGATTGAGGTGACATAAAACTGCCAAAAGTATTACTATAATTGCAACGTATTATTCCATTTTATAAATCCAGTAAAAGAACATTTTTCATTGACTATTTTTTAATTTGATTTTTATAGCAATCAGAAAATTGTTCATCTTAAAAAAAAACAACATATTGCATAGCATTCACATGCTAGTAGTAAACCCCAAAAGTTCAGCTGTGTAATTACTGTTTCATTTTCTAACTGTCAAAACTGACCTTTTTATCAATAAAATGAAATGATTTTGTGAGCTTCCTGGGGCTTATCATCACAGTTTGAACCATTTACACAGCACGACAGAGGAGGCAGGACACACTTTTAAAACGAACCCAATTCCAAATGTTGAACACATTAAAAATGACCTTCAAAGCAAATTTCAAGTAAAAGTTCTGGCACCAGAGAGTTTGGAAATGCAGAGCAGTTTAATTAAGCAATGGTCATGATTGCACATCACTGATTAAATAAAATAAAAAGCTTGCAGTGAAAGAGGATCCCAGAAAGGTTTAGAAGAAACCCACCATCAGGGAGATGAAGCCAAAGGAGAGACAGTGTGACAGGATTCTCCACATAGAATAATAAAGTTGAGAGCTTGTTATGGCATGGAGATGGCGTTCAGGACGGAGGCATTTCCTGTTATAAATAAAGGAATAACTGGCCTTAAAGGAAGCAGTCATTCAAGACCATGGGGTGACTAGTTTCCAGTAACATTTAGGTACAAACAGGAAAAAAGGGGCTAAAGGAAGACCACCTCTCATCCATGGTCACTATATTACAGAGGGCATACGAACAAGGCAAAAAGCAGTATTATGAGGTGTTACACTACTGAAAGGATTGACAGAAGGATGAAACACTCCCGATTGCAATCTATGAGACACTATCACTATATTGTGAGGTATTATGAATTAGTCATTGGTTTGATCTATTTGACAGGTGAACCACAGACATCACTGACATGAAAGCTAACATGCTTTTCATTGAAATGACACTTTTATTGGAAATCCTGCCAATCCTGCCTGATGCTCTCTGCAGAGGCCTTCCTACTGCGCTAAATAAATTCCCTCATTGTGTGTTATCTATTTGAGAAGCCATTATACTTAAGCTAATGAAATGCCAGCGCAACCAGCACGTCTCCACAATAAAGCACAACAAACGCAGTAGAAAAACAGTCAACTAAATCTCTCATTCTGCCACAGACTGAGACCAAGATCACCTTCCCACACCATGACCATGCTTTTCAACCAAGTAGGCAGCATTTAGGATAAGTAGGTGCGGCTACATGAACGTGTTGGCCTGGCACTGAGCGCGGCCCCACGTCTTAAGCACTGCCCACTGTGCTTGACTGAATCAAGAATGCGCAGCTCCAAAGATCTCCCACCTAGCAGCCAGCCAAGCTGCCCCTCTATTTTTAGTCTCTATCGACTTGGCAGGATTTCATTTGAGTCAGACACTTTGATTGACTTCATTGCTCCTTCTGCCTTAGAATCTAAAAACTTAAGACCAAAGATGCCAAAATAAGACAAGCTTAAGTCACCCACGTTCCTTCCTAAAGCAGGAAGCTGGAAATGAATGAGAAGGATTCTTTTTTTTATATATATAAAGAGTACAGTAGTACTACATAATACAATTATATAAAGCAGTTATTAAATAGAAAGAGTTTGATTATACTGTCACCTAATTACTACTGGACTATATTCATGTAGCAAAAATTTTACATGATTTTTAAAAATGGCATAGTGGTTAGCATGTCCACCTCAAAACAAGAAGGCCCTGGGTTCGAGTCCCAGATTTGGTGGGGGCATTTCTTTACCCCACATTAACCCAGTGTCGTCTATGAGCAAACGAGTGAGTTTGTCAAAATCTTGGATGTAACAGTATATACAGTTTAGTGTTACAAATAAAAAGAACAAAAGCATCAAAAAGAGTACCACACCGTTTAAAAAAATGGAGGACGCAAAAATATTCCCAATATAAACCAGCAAAACAATGTCGCTTTGTACAAGTGACTTGTACAAGGGGTTTTCTTAACCCTTTAGGTACATCACCTGCTTACAGTGACCTTTACCATTTTAAACTATTTATTTCATCATTTTTTCAAGTAATTATAGAAAAACAAAACAACATTTAAAATGTTCAATAAAAAGTCAATCCACTGTGGAGACACAGAGATTTTAGTGTTTAAAATTTGCAGCATTTTTGTCTTTTATTTTAATGTTCATAAAAAAGCTGAAACGTTTGGCATGCTTGGTCAATTTGAAAATATTAATTGGGCTCAGTCACTATTTTAGTCAGTGTCACTATTTTACACTTCTAATCATTCACAAATCGTGCTAGATAACTAAAAATAGAATTATATTTAACTTTTTGTATCAGTTCAAGAACACCTGTCAACATGTATTCTTGTTGTCAACATTTATTCTATATTCTAGTTATACCCTCATAAAACATATCTTTACATAGACCTACATTCAAATATAGTTATTTGGTGCAGGAATGACATGCTGTAGTTTGAATCAGTTTTCTAACACCCGTTTTCATGACCTCAGTTTCATGAATTCTGACTGCCGGGATACTGGAGGATATCGCTCAATGCAGGGAACACAGAACCTAACATAGTATTCATCATTTCAACCACAATTGTGCTGTTTGGTGTCATTTTAGGAATCATACTGAAATAACTTTAATTTAATTAACCATTAAGTAACTGTTTAAATTGTTTTAGCAATTATTGCTAACCCAATCATCTAATGAAGGTTTGCCCTCAATGGCCTTTTGTTCCTGCAAAAAAGTTCACTGATTTATGTTAACCGCTGCCTGTCCAAAATACTATTAATATTAATAACAGCTGACTCAACCATTCAGTTCACTCATTTACATACCAAACACAATACAAAATTAACGTTTTAATAATACACTTACTAAAACAATAAATATAGTACAATACACAAAATACTTATAAATGTGCAAAAATCTGCATTTTCTGTAAAAACTGGGGGGGGGGGGGAATCTGAACCAATGCAAATCACTGCTGCAGCAAAAAAATAGAGGAATATTCCCTTTCGCCACCAGTATTATGGTACAAACCAGCCTCTTAGCAGTGCAAAGAAATAACCTAACAATTTTTTAAATATTATTATTCTTTAAAATAACCTTCAAATTTAAACTTCCATATAAATAACTCCTAACTGATCAGCCAACCAGCTGTGTATGCACTGTGTGTCAGAGATTTCAGTGGACCAAAACTCTTCCATTTCATCATGAGGTACATTTATGTTTGAGTGAAGTGTGTTGGCACAAAGAGGAATTTCTGGTATAATCAGATTTCTTTGGTGACCCATTGTTTTATTTCAAATGCATTAAAAGTTTTGTAGCTACTTTAAAATGTCAGGATCCAGGACATGCTCACTGGGCATTATGTTGGAAACTGACAGTCTAAAATAAAGTGCTTTTACCTCCCAAGGGCCTGAACTTTGGCAGTGTGTCTCTCCTCCAGGTCAGCCAGCTTCTTATTTAGACTGTCGACCTCGAGCCGCAACCCAGCTGAGTGTTCCATCTCTCCATCCAGCAGACTGCGCAGAGACCTGCAGCCATCAATGCACACACACACACGCACACACACGCACACACACATGCACACACAGTCAGATATTATGCAGCAAATGTTCACTTCACAGAATCTCACCACTAGCTCACGCAAACAATAAAGTGCAAAACATGATAGACCTGTGACAGACCTGTCAATGTGCACTGTTCAGATTTTATTTAGAGATGAGATGAGATAAAGGACTCCGATAAAGTACTGAATACACTTAAGTTGTATATATATGAAGTGTGTGTATATATATATATATATATAAAATATATACATCAGATAGATAGAGGGAGAGAGCGCGGGAGAGAGAGGAAACCATAGCTTTACACTTAAAACAGACAAAAGAGCAGAAGAAAAAGAGAAATATATATAACTCACATGTTCTGCTCAGTGAGCTCATCCTTCCTATTCATCATAGCCACAATTGCCTGACGTAGTTCAGCTGGAAAAGCAGATACTTTTTTTTAAAAACCCAGAATAAAACATGACTGGAACGTCACAATTTTCCCCCTCACAGGGAGACATGCTCAATTTCTCAAAGAACAATAAGAAGATATATTCAGTGTATCAGTGAGGTTCAGGGTCCCAGGCAGGCCGTTACTCTATTCATTAACGGATAGTGCTCTCGACTACTGACATTTTCATTTGTATAGCAGTACAGAAATAATAAAGGGAACTTTGTGAAGCTTAAAATACCAGCCAGACATTAATTTCTTTTAAGTAAAGATGATATGAAAGGGGAAGACATTTATAACACTGCACAGGAAGAAGGTTACACCAGCGATTTCAGGTTAACAACCTGTGAACACTGAATGGGAGACAATGAGTCCCAGAAAAACTTTTATTCAGAGGACCATTTTGTCAGGAGCCAAGTCTACCAGAAATAAAAATAACAGGAAAGAACAGCCAAGTAACTGTTCAGGTAAAACAATGATGATTTGATCTCAGATATGGAAAATTAGCACAGAATATCATAAATCAGCTGGAGACTGGAAGGCTTGCTAGGTTTTAATGATTTACAGAGGATCTAAACCACCCTGTGACATAATGATATGATGGCTTGTGGGATGTTTGAAACAGTAACTTTTCTGAAGATAAATGCTAAATGCTCATTAAACAAAACCCATCAATGTATATTTGGATTAATTAAGCATTAAACATGTACATCATCTGTTTTTATCCACGACTCTACCTCATGAACACATGATACTGGTTTGCAATCAAAGTCGATTATATATTCTGCACTATACTGCACATTTCTTTTTATACTATATTGTCACTTTGCTTTTTGCTCTTGTGCACATATTACCTTACAGTCTATTCCCTCATTTACATTTAATTGTATTTGTCTAAATTCTTGTAAAAACCTACAGTCATTGACAAAAGCATGTCGCCCATGTGTACATTCATGTATAAAATCCCATATCTCACCAAACTATGAACCGATTTTATTAACCAATACAGATTGTTTTGATAAAGTAACACGAAATTGAAAATTTATACTTTTTACAGCTAATAAATATGAACATAACCATTTTAGGATGGACAAAAGTCTTGTTGCAATCATGCAACATCAGATTCTAGATCAAAGAAATTAGTAAAATATAATAAGAAAAATGAGTAAAAATAATGAAAAGTGATTGATTAACTAATTATACATATAATACAGATATTGAAGCAGCTTTAGAGCAATTTATAAAATCGTTTTACAAACCCTTCAATCTACGAAAAATCTCTGAAAAGCAACTCGGTACACAGAGGTAAGCTTGTTCATGCAAGACTTTTATCATTGACTGTACATAAATGCCTCTCTGTGCAGTGAGCGAATTAAACCGGAGACAAATTCCTTGTTAGTGTTCACAAACTTGGTAAAGCTGATTCTCATCGGATTCTGATTTTGATGTATACCATATTTGGATCACCAAAATATTTCAGCTGAAATTGGTAAAAAAAAAAAATAATAAATTACTTTTGGCAAAGAAGAAAGAGAGTTACAGCTAACTGTTTATAATGTTTATGGTAATGATAATTAGCACCATGGGCACTGCATGACCTGATTGGTTCACTATCTGTTCACAGACATTAATGGATACTGCCTGACTCAAAATGACCGACACTCACAAAAGCTGGCATAATCATTTTAGTTTTAGTTTGCTTTACCTTGTGTTTCCTCATACTATCTGTAAAACTCTGAAGGAGTTGAAAAATTTAAGTTATGCTCTCCTCATGAGTCTGCGGAACTCACCTGACTAAGGCTGTCATGAAAAAAATATGTACAAACGCAAATGGTCGAAATCCATTGAGGGATAGTGGGCGGAGACATAATAAAACCATTATGGAGTAAAACTAACACAGCTGCCTCTTCCGTACTTAAAATGTCAAAAAAATTAAAAATTAAAAAAGATAAATAGATCCATTATTATTATTACTACAACTACTATTACTAATAATACTACTAATATTAATAACAGAAATTTATAAAATACATACATAGATGATAATAATAATAACAACAATAATGCATTGTAAAAATTATCATTTAGTTCACTTTGTGTTCCTATGTAGTATACTTAAACAATTATTCACCTGCCTGGGGTACGCTCAGGTACTATTCAGCGACACTCATATGCAGTTGTAAATTAGAAAGTGATTAACCAGTGTGCAGACAGGGCTGCACCACAGAGCATTCAGGCACTATCAAATATTTTGAGCAGTAAAATCAAAATGAAAAAATGTCTGCATTTTGAAAATTAGAAACATGATTGGAAAAAGAATTATTCCCAAAGAATACTGTTTGATTTATTATCTAAAAATCCACCATCTAGCTGATTTTCATGATTGCAGTTTCCAGCAAGCAGCTCCTGACTGCACAGCTGCTAATACCATTATTCCCTCCCTCACTCTCCTTAGATCTGAAATGATGGAGATACTCCGTTTCCTGTATTTCTTCGGTTATTGGTTCTGGGTTATTAGGCGATTTATTGAGATTTTTAATGGTAAATTGCAAGCATGGGGGGGGGGAATCAATATTGCAGCAGTCTACTGTTTGCTCTGCTATTTTTTTTGCATGCTTGTGCTACTATATGTATCAATGCAGCACAGGTGTCATGAAATCAGAAAGATGGGTCTTCCGCCATTGCCATCATCTCCACCATCTCAGTGTAGTCCGTGAATGTCCTGTGATACAGAAAGACCCTGCCTCCAACAGTTGATGAAAAATAAATGTGAGCTACCCCATGAGCAGTACAATCAACACCACTTGCTTTATCGTTAACTCAGATCCCATTAGACACCACAGCAATCCATAACCAGGAATGATCAGAGATTGTACACAACACTCTCCCTTGCTGATAAGGGAAACATTAGATTTTTATAGGTTTAAAGGAGTTCATAAATGCACAACCAGGCGGTTAATGTCTTCTGCAAGGGATTCAGTTGCTCTGCACTGAAAAAACAAGACATGCGTGTCTCAGAGGAAGCACGAGGTTAGCTTTAATCGTCCCTGGTTATTAGCAGTTCTGCGGTAAGGACTTACTAGTGGGTGTCAGGTGGTAACGAACAAATCGGGAGAAAAAAGAGCAAAACTAACTTTTATAAATTGTGGCCTGTGATTTGGTCCACAGTGTTAAAAGGGTTGGAAATCCAAGATTTATAATACCACAAAAAGCTGCTGCTCCAAGTGAAGTGTAAGGCCAGGGGGCTTTGCATCAACAGCAAAACGGGAGGCAGTCTTATGCTTCAGTGCTCACAGTGCCTGAGGGCTGCTCTCATCCTGACAAAACAAAGATCTCACATTAAACCAATCTCAGGAGCTGCAGACCAATCTCTGAAGGAACTCATCTATGTAATCATGCCCAGCGCACTCCACAGGAAGTAAACACAAAAACTGAGCAAAAACCTCACTGCAAGATTCCCTTAAGAAGCCTGCATTATTTCTCAAGGGGTTACAATCCTCATCAGTAAACACTAGAATCAGAGCGCGCTGTACCCTAACACAGACAAGTGTGAAGAAGCATTCAGAAGACCTGAATGATGCCAACATATCATCTGTTTACAGAACAAATGTAGTATATTAAATGAAGGACCCTTATGATTATAAACATGCACCATACATGGGTGAACTATGGCCTCCAGCTGTTTTCATTCAATCAGGCTCAGTGTAGTGTCCTGCTACAAGTCAACACCTTCATTACACATATAAGCGTGAATTAAGAGGATCTAAACCAAACGTGTGGAACCACTTCCAATAAGTTCCCGTGTACACCTCAAATTCTAGCTTTTTACGAGGTTTTCAGCAAGAAATTACGATTATATACACAAGCTTCAAGCTTTACTTAGAATTTTCATAAACTAAATAATGTATTTTTATCATTAAGAGCACACAATCTAAATTCAACCCTGTAGGACTACTGTAGAAGAGGGTTAAAACTGAAAGGGTGTAAAAGTCTCAAATACATACAACAAATTTTATCCACTGGAAAAAAAAAAAGATTTGTTCTTTAAAGTAAAGCTCCCGCACGGGCTGGCAGCAGAGTGCCTAAATTAAAAAACCCATCATCCTGATTTTTCATGGCTTGTATGTCCAGCCATACGTCTGCAAACATCACGATGCTGATTGGCTGTTTGTTCTTTGGCAGAAACATGATGCATGCTAACAACTGGAAACACATACTAAAGTATTTTTTGTTTTAAATCATTTTTCACTGACGCAACATCCAAACGAGGGCGGAACGGCAATGTTGTGGTTAGCACGTCCTACTCACTGCAACAAGGTCTTGGGTTTCAGTCCCAGGCTCGGAAAGCGCGTGTCTGTATAACGTTTGCTTATTGGTTGTTCCAAAATGCCCCTAGGTGTGAGTGTGAATGGCTGAGATGGACTATGGTCCCCATGACCATAATAGGATTAAGAGGTTCAACAAATGAATAAGTGAATGAATGAATGAATGAATAGCCAAATGACCACAAATGAAAATTATACCATACAATGGATGAGTTCAACAAGATCAGCTTCTTATCAATAGAGACATCAGTCAGTTCAGCTTTTAGGCAGTGCCTAAATCTGTATTATAAAAACAGCACTTCTGCTTAAGACTGAAAAGACATACACAGAATGTGCAGATGGTATCCTGGATTGAAGGTACCCAGGACTTTACTACTGCGTCACCTTTTGGCTCTTGTTACTGGTTAATGAAATGCTTGGTTAGTTCTCCTACATACCTGATAATGTCCACTTTATATTCTAATGGAATTTGTACAGACTCAAGCAGCGGTAAAGGTACATGGAGCAGTTTATATAAAACATTCATGTATTCCAGCATGTAGCTGTATTTATAGGGTTAATTATGAGAATGGCACATTGGACACAACTGTATATATAAAGCTTAATGGTGTGCATCTAAAAGAAAAATAGAGAATGTCGCCCCCAAGCACATATTTGCAATCTAAAGTGGTTCCTGAGCCACAAACTTTGCCCGTCTCTATTGCAGCTTGTCAACATGATTGATTTTACAACATTCAGCACTGAAAACATATATTGCAAAGTTTCACAAATTGTCCTCACCAACACAGACAACAAAAAGTATTTCAAAATTAATTTCTGTGCGTGCGTATTCAAGGTCAGAGTGAGTGAGCAAGAAACCAAGTGTGTATCGTGTGCATGCACGTGTGTCTGTGTGTGTGTGTTTGTGTGTCTGTGTAGATGATCCCGCCTCCTCCCGGGAGCCTCCATCTGGAGGAGAAACACACCCTGGTGACTCGTTCGTGCCTCGGACACAGAAACACACACTCACCCACACACAATTTATGAGTAATCACAATAGCAGTGTCCACACACAGACACAGAAAAAGCCAAGAAAAAGAGGCAGGCACCAAAAATTTCCATCGTCATTACACAACCATAATTTGGTGGGGGTTTTTTTTTTCATGTGTCTATGATTGACATCCTATTAATAACAGCAGGGAGGCTCCTATGCATTTATTGTTAGTCTGGGAGAGGTGGGTGTGAAGATAAATGAACACACAGGATGAGGATATCTTACCCAAGTACGTAGCAGGGGTTTATTTCTAGTCAGTAGAAAACTGAATAAAGGCATTTACTATAGGCAGTAACTAACTATTCACCTTCATTGCTCCGTTTTTTATGCTGTATTTAATGAATTTTATTTCTATTCAGTTCTATTCTTCACCACCTCGGAGTTCATTTCAGCGTGCTGTTTTTATCCACCAGTGTAAACTTGCTAAGGCAGTGCTCTGGATCAACACTGCCCTCCACTGGAAAAAGGTGCATAATCAGAAATGAGAGAAGCGCAACAGGTTGAAATCACAGTCTAACCTGGAAACACTAAGAAAAAAGACAAAGATACTGTAGCTAAGTTTATACTTTGAGAAATGTGATTCTTTATTCATTAGGACAAAATTTCTTAATCAAACCTTACCAACAAATTTCAGATTATTTCCTACAGCTCCAAATGTGCCCTCGGTTAGCCGTAACCCATTATAAGGCTCAAGGAAAGACAGTGAACCCAAACAGATCTGCCACAACTGGTGTTTTCACAGTTGGGTTTTGTCAAAAATGTGCTTATGATTATGAACGTATAGAAAGGTACATCGCCAACAAATAGTAACCGCTATGCAATATAATGATTAAAAATTATGGACCAAAGGCAAAGTGGGACAGAACTTCAAGGGGACTATTTAATTCACTGACATACACCAAGCCTGAGGTACATAAACGTAATATATACTACACAGATAGAGAATCCAAAAAAAATTAAAAAGTGCACTGAATAGTCCTCTCGCATCACTGACTTTGCAGAGGTAGAAATTCTAGATGGGATACAGTACTTTTTGGCAAACAAGGAGAGTTCCAATGGTTTTTGGAAATTTTTGGGAAGACATCAGTGCAATATTAAAGAAACACAACTCAAAATTCTTATGGGGAGGCAGTGCCTAAATACTTATAATACTCTAGTGCCCTTGTACGGGCAGCAAGAAGCCATTTGGGGTTTGATCATCAAAATGTATTCCATACACTGGGCCAAGCAGCATGTTCTCATCTGCCTCCTTCGTTTCCATAAGCCAGAACAGCATCGAGTAAAACGGCACCACGGATTGCGATTAATCAGAGTTAATTTATTTAACCAGAATTTTTTTCTGTAACTGATCAATCAGAATGAATGCATTATTTTGACAGCAGTAATAATAACGAATGCATGCGAGGTCCCAGCTTAATTAGGTGCAAAGTCTAAGAGCTGTTTAATGGTGCCTCCAAAACGAGATCTTTATAGTTTATAATTACATGTGTTAACCATGAAAGAGACTGGTCAGGTGAATTCTGGGTTTTGAGTTGAGTTAAGAAGCACTACCAAGTATTTTTAGCATACTCATTTCGAGTTTAGCACATACTACATGGATACACAAGAAAAGTGTCAAGGTGTGTCTGCACATTATTCGAAAATTTAGGTATATACTACAAGGAAATAAAAGTAAATGGTTTGTGGTTTTATGGTTTGTTTTTCCATTTTAAAGTGTAATAACAATGATTCTGCCTGCTTAAGTGACTGTGATGAACTGAGGGTCATATTGACTCAAAAGTTATCCACTCGGAATAATGATTTTTAATCCCAAGTGAACCAATCAGATTATGCCATTCCACTTTAGTATATACTAATTGTGTTTGTACCACAACTGCTGGATTTTTAGATCTCCTTAGTCAGATGGTGATTAAGTGAACAGCATTTACAGCCTAAAAAATGTGGTATGTCAAATGTATGTAAATAATAGTCTAGCAGGTTAGAGTTATAGTAACTCATTCACAATTACTTAAGACATACCACATATTATTAAACTAATAATAATAAACTGATAACATCTCTGTAGATTTTAACAGTGAAAACTGATATGTTTATTTACCATTTCTATAAGAGGCTCTATGCCAGTATTTTCAACAGTCAGTAACCTACTCACCCACAGTCATAGAGTCAGGCAGGCCAGGACCGGTCACTACACTGGTCTCAGAGGCATCCTGGGTCAATGAGATTGATTCGATGCTGAAAGGGAGAAAAAAATTCTTCCAGCAAATGAACAGCAGCCCAGCATTACAGTAAGCTGTAAAAAACAGAAGTGTTACCTGAACTCGGGCTCGGCTTTTGGTTTTTCGGTGACGGTGGTCGGACTTGAGCTCTCTGTTTGCTCATGAAAGCTAATAGTCTCAACAGAGTCGTTAACTGAAAGTAAAAAAAGCAGATCTCAGGCTCAGTTGTTAAGGTTAATTTCATTACTACTCACTTCTAATTTCATTTTCAAAGGAGCACTGCAGGTTATTCAGCATTAGGATTTACTTTAAAATTATAATAATAAATGGACTGTATATATTTTTTATTGATAAGATCAGGAAAATATGAGATCTGGCATAAAGACCTTTTGGGATGTAGGCATCTCCTGCCGTAAGAGGGATGAGGATGTCTGAGCTGTCGTTGTCAGCCTCCGTCACAATTGGCCTAGGGCTCCAAGTCGAAACACTGGACAAGCTCCCAACTACAACCCTGGATGAACAAATCATTCTTACTCAGCTGTGTGATATCTGCTTGGTTTAAAAAAAAAAAGTCTATGCTACAAAATTATTAATTCATCTATGTGCTGCATTTGGTAAAATAATCTAATATACGAGGATGAACACACTGTTCCCCACTCCCGTGGTCCTCCTGAAGTGCTGGTTGGCTCTTGCCATAAAAATCTTCATCTTCGTCTTCCTCATGGTCGATGCTCTTGGTGTCAAGAAGAACCCCGTTCTGTGGAAGAGTTTCAGCCCAACTGATGATGCCATGCTCTGGCTCAGGCAGCCCATTTTGTAAGGGGGACGACTCAGAAGCTTCTAGAGCTTCCTCTGAATTCACTTCACCCGTCGTACTCTTTCTCAGGTTCCCCCTGACGGCGCCAGACCCCTCGTCTTCATCCTCTGCTCCTGCATCCAGATCGTCATCAAATGAAATAATGTTAGTGATTTTCTTCTTTCTTCTGCGCTCCTTCCTCAAACCAGAGTCTAAAGAGCAAAAGGAACAGAAACCAGGAAGCTTTAAACGATTAAAAAAAGACTGCTGCACAACAATCAGAACATGATTGCCACAAAGGGGCAATCTTAAAAACCTCAGTAAAGTTATCTTACATGGATATTTGACCATAAATTGAGTTAATAATATAAAAGGGAATTATTACAGAACATATTTATGTACTCTCCTCTGTACCTGCGGACGTACTCCGGGGCAGGACAGGAAGGGGGTCAGAGGGACAATCTGAGCGTGGAGCAAAACCAGGCACCACAGCCGTAGCAGTGCCGATCTCTCTGAGCAGGGTACTGACACCCTGCGCAGACTCCTTCCACAGACTACTCATGCCCTGTGTGGACTCTTTCAGCAGAAGTGAGACAGACGGTGCTGTGCGAGCCTGTCCATTCAGATCCGTGTTGTCAATGTTTATGGCGAATAGGATGGAGTTCAGTCCTGTTTCCACAAACAGAAAACAACATTCATGTGAAATCATGCTCTGAATAAGGGGCCCTCATTTATCCATTTATCAGTCTCACTTCCACTGACTTAATTGAACTGAAAATTCACGTTTGGAACACAGATTTTCATTTTAGTTTTGTGAATGTTTACAAATGCCCATAATAATATATAAAAGGTAATAATACATAAAAATACATAACATTAAATATAAATACCCATAATAATAAATAAGACAATAATGAGAGAGAGTGAGACAGTGAGAGAGTGAGAGAGAGAGAGAGAGAGAGAGAGAGCTGGTTACCATGGGAACAGAATGGCTTCCTTCTTCCAAACAGCAGAAATTTCTTTTGTCCTGTAGGCTGGTCTTATTTGTCCTCATTTATGAATTATTTTTAACTGCTTTTATTCAAGTCACTTTTATTACATCATCATCATTATTATTATTATCATCATCTTTGTTTATAGTCTTAGTATTGAATACATTTGACCAAAGGCTTAGGACAACTTTTGGTTTAAGTGACTGAGATTATTTTTACATATTATACAGGAAGATCCAGCGGGGCATTCTGCAATTCTTCCTGCTTGATCTTGCCAGGTATCTTTTACAGGTGTTCTTTTGATCTTTGTATTACCCCTAGAGCTCCTACCACTACTGGTACAATATCTTTTTTAATGCTTACAGTCTTGTTGTTTCCAGTTCCAAGTCTTTATATACTCTTATTTTCTCTGCTGTTTTTTTTTTTTTGTTATTATTATTATTAATCAACCAAGTTTCGATTTCATGGATGCAACTGAACTCACTGGATATATCTGTACAAGACATTTCTTGTTTATGGTGTTCCTGTGAATGATTTACTAAAAATTTAATAATCTACTGTGATAAGTAAGGCTCAATGATTAAACCAAAACACCTTCTTACCTTCTTTTTGGCTTTGATAATTAACAATAACATTGGTTCACACTATGAACTGTTCAAAAATAATATATGAAAAAAAGCATGAATGAAAATACATTTACAAAATCCATAGATAACACTGTAAGAGGTATGGCGTCTCAGACAACCTCTTTAACCAACAAAGTGAAAGATCAGCATATACACACTATCAGGTTACATTAAACCAAGCAACTAACCTGCAGCCATAGTGGGAAGCATACTGGCTCTCTCTTCATCAAGAATAAAAGCCCACTCTTCATAGAACGCACTAGAAAACATATGAATGATCTAACATGAGTTGCAACTTTTATGACTGCTTACGCAAACAGGATTACAAAATAACATTCAAGCTCCAAAATATGTAAACTGTGCACTCTTCAAAACTAACAATACATCAGTCCTGACTGGGAAGCTGAATGAAAGGTTAGTGCGAATCAGACAGAGCGAGGTGCACCTCAGCCGAAGGCGATCAGCCAGCAGCATGTGGAGGTAGCGCTCAAGGGAGTGCTCATTGAGGGCACAGCGCAGCCAAGCCCTGCCCCGGCCCAGCTCAGACCAGATGTTCTTTAGGGAGTAGAAGCGCTGCAGCTCATGACGGTTCAGGTGCTCTTTCACGTAGAACCAAAATGTCAAATCTGCAAAACAGTCACACAGCTCTTACATTTTCATCATCTATTTTTCAACTTGAGCTTATTTCAAATATTCTACTTGACTCAGTTAAATAAAGACAGTTTTCCTGGAACTCAGAAGACTCTACATGACATTCCTTCATTTAGAGGTCTTCAGCAACTACTATATCCTGGTGGACAGGATGCCACAGTCACATCGGTCACAGAGAACCATGCACACACACATTTATGTCAACAATCCACCTACCAGTGTGTTATTGATAGATGGGGGAGATCTGAACAGAACTGAAGGTCAAAGTGGAAAAGGGTTCCACATGAATAGTAGCTAAATAAGGGACAAGCAAACACTGCTTCAAATAGTGGGGAAACGGCCAATAAAACAAAAATAAGGTTTAGATTCTGAATCCAATGTGGTGGATTTAGATGCTGCAAGCTGTGTAGTGTGACAACATAAACAAACCCAGAGTAAACGAATATGCGGGACAAACTACTAGCAATTATTTGTTCCTCATTTGGTCAGTTACATCAGAATCTCTACGGGGTAGTATTTTTTAACTGAAATATTTGAATGAGACAGGCTGATATAATTATTTCCAAATACAATGAAATAAAGAGAAGAAAACGCTTAAAAATTAACTGTTCGAATCAAGATCCCCTCAGTTTCAGAACAATGATAACAGAAGTCAAATATGGGCCCCATTTTCACTCTTCAAAAAAAGAGGACCCGGGGAAATGGGTGAGAACCTGCTTACGTCTCCTGGGATCTACAAAGTCACTTTTAAACAAAACTAAAAAGCACCTATAACAAATAAAAGCAGAAAGCAGTGGCATCCAACAAAAACATGGTAATGTCATAATAGAATGCGTTCATCATATCGCATCTGCATATAAATCTTAAAATGTTTTCTTGGTATTTTTTTCTTCTTTTTAAACTACTCATAAGATTTCCCCAAAAGAAAATTGAAGAAGGGAAACTTTAAAAAAAACATAAGGCAAACCTACCGATTAAATCTCAATAGAATTTTTAATAAAGATACTATCAAATTGCATGAGGTCCAATTGAGAAACTCAAGCACATTTACCTCTCCCATTAATCACTTAATCACTGTAAGACATGGTGCACTGACTAATAGTATCATTCTCAGTCCCTGTGTTACTTTTTAAAAACTCTAAACCACAGCAGGTGTTGGTAGGAAACCTCAGAGATGGCCTGTTTCTCTTTTTTACCCTTTCTCATGGTACTTAATGCATTACCATCTGGTTTCATAAACACTCTGAGCACCTGCTTTCCATGTATGAGACATCTGAAGCATCTGTTTCCTCTATGGACTGCCCGCAGCTCTATAGATACTCTCTGTTACTAAGGACACCTCTAAGGTAGGGCCTCCTGGGTTTAGAAGGTAAGTGTATAAACTAGCAGGTGAACTTTTGCCCAGGTTTCTGATTACTGTGGAAAAAGTTAACTTCTTCAAAAAGTCTTCTTTAAATATTAACCAGATCACATGGCAAGCTTTAGTAAAAGCAGAGAGTCAGGTCTGTAGTTCGTCTACCTCCTTCTGTCTTGCTCGTGATGCCGGCGACCTGCTTTATGGCCGCAGCGGTGAGTGCCAGGCCTCGGCTCTTCCTCAGTCCATGCTGAATCACAGCCTCAAACTGAGCACACAGGCATATGACTCTGAAAACACACACGACAGTCACGGACAGATGAGTCAAGGGAACACACCATAAGCCTAGGTCAAAAAGCAGCAATGACAAATGTGCGATAATGCATTATAACTGTCAGATCAAAATTACAGATGCGACACTGTCAGGCAATTATATATGCTAAAGCAAGATAAATGAAGAAAAAACCAAGAGACAGCAGCAGAAAACAGGAAAAGGTGGCGAAACCTAGAACCCAGTAGTTCTGAGGCAAACAGTACATGTATTTAGGAAATAAATAAGAAAATTTTGCAAACCTGCTGTCAGAGTCTGAGGCAATCTCCTTCCTTCCACCAAAGCGAATTTGGCACTATTAAAAAAGTTTTTTTGATTACATCAGATATGACATAGAAAAACATGCATAACTTTAAATTAGTATTTTAAAAAGGTTCGTCATTGTCAAAGTCACAAAAGTTGTAAACTAGCATGCAACAATAGAAAAGTGCTCACATCCTACCCTCCAGACACACTGCCCATCCACTTATTGCACAACTTTAGCTAACGCACACATTTATAGTTATTGCACTGTAGGGATTGTACAAGTTGCTGTTATTACACATACTCTAGTTATTAGACACATTTCTTATTCACATATTATTAGCAATTGCATATTTATGAACAAAAGGACATTTTATCAATTCTTTAATCTTAACTTCATGAGATGATGTAGTGTAACAATGAATATGTTAAGCAAACTCAAATCCCTGAATTTTGGCTGTGCTCAAATCAGCCCATTTTTAAATCTAAATGGTTTCATTGGATAATTTAAGCACATGTAACTCATTACTCAAGCTTTTTGGAATTCCTCATCTATAAAAGTAAATCTCACAGGTTTCGTTTATGAATAATTCAAATTCTCGACATCACAATATTATATTATGACCTTTCAATAGAAACCACAGATTTTTATTACTGAAAAAATTTCACCTAAATAATATGCTTGTTATAAAATATATCATATAAAATAGAAATGATTTAAAGGGCTAATTATTTACAGTGATACACTGCAGCATGTATTCTCTCCGATATTGATATGATTATATAATCTGACACATTATTTAACAGTGATAGTTAATTCTTCATAAGAATAACCTTATTAATTAATTACACATGTAACTCACACTTAGTATTATTATGGGATACTGGAACAGACTTCCTATCCATGTAATTGATTGATTAACATTTATTTAATTGAGTATAAATGCAATAATATGAATAAAAATGGGCCAAATCTGAACCTTTACCGGAGCCATTTTTCCTGAACCTTTCACTCATTCTGGCCTATTAACATCACTGATTTTATTAAAACAGTTCGGATTACATTATTTATTCTTGTTTTTAAGTTATTGAATTGTAATCTGTAACTTAAAATAACCAGAACAGCACAGACATATGGCGATCTATATCCATACAGTGTATCCAGTCAGTTCTCCTCTAGATACAAATAATAACCCCAGGCATTCTCCAAACGTCACTCTGACAACTGTGGGTCTGAGACACCGTACCTGTTTAACTGCATCCAGCAATCTTTCCAGGAGATTTTGTCTTTTCAGGTCATGCTGCTGTGTGCCTAAAAGATCCAAACATCCAACATTTTACTGCAACATCCAGGTTAAAAAAAAACATATCCAGATATTCTCCATGTGCAAGCTCAGCTCCCACCACCAGCACATATTTCCATCTGTTTGTTATTGACAGATTTATTGAAGACTATAGAATTTGACAGCTTTTTATGATACAGATTCCTTTTTGGAAGCAGAAGTATCTGCTTAATTAAAGCTTCTGACTTACACCTCCACACATATCCACACTTCCTACCAAGCTGTGTACATCATTGACACACTGTATATTACAAATATTAGCATTGCAAACCTAATATCACACCTAATACCACACCCAAAATAGTGGAGGTTTGTGTATGGCGTGGTATGCACTGCATGTTTTTATATAATTTTGTTGTTTAAGTAATGTGTGTCTGTGTACCATAATGGTTGATTTGCTTTATGATAATGACTTTCTCTATGATCTACTGCACCATGGTTATTTACTGGATGTTTATTTCTAGTTATTAATATTATTATATTCGTTAATTTATTGCTTATCCTTTTTATAGGACTATTGTCTGTAAGCTGCTGGTCCTGAGGATAAATTTCATTCATGTGGAAGCATGCAATAGAAATAATTTCACCTTGAACCTTGACTTGTACATGATTTTTTTTGGCAGTGTGTGGATGTTCTATTACCCATGTGTGTGTCCTCTCCTATGTATATTGTACTTCTTTTTTGATTCAGGCAGTTTGTTTGCCAATAAGGACAGAGTTTGAGGTATTCATAAAAAGGTAATGCAGCTTGTCATGGGTTAAATAAGATAAATACATCCTCTTTAAAAAAAAAAAGTGTCAGACCTTTGTCATTAAGTGTATGCAAATGGCTAAAAAGCTAACCGTCTAACTAGCTGATAGGTGTTTTTATTTTTGTACTAGCATCCTGTACTGTCAGAGTAAGGTTACCGTTGTCCTTCATGTGAAATATGCCGTGATCTATCCAGTTCACAAATATTACATAATCATACTAACCAGAGTTATCTTATTTAATCAGAATGATATAATTTTTATATGGGTAATTAGCTGAGTCCGATGTGTCAGCAAACACAAGGTTCATTTTCAGTAGGCTCTGACAAACTCCGAGTTCACTCAAACACTCAAAGTTTTTTGATTATTATGGGAATTAGGTTGAAGTCAAGGGAATAGTAGTCACCCGTTTTCATCTAGCTTTAGGGGCTGGCCCCGTCATAAGCCTAGGAATGACCCAACATCAAGAAAATCGTTTTGAGTGTGCCAACAAAAAAGGATTTATGACTGAAAATCAGTTTTCAGTTTTTGAAATCAGTTTCAGTCAGAAACAAAATGTTTGATGCATGGAACACAGCATGACAGCAGAGTGTCAGAATCGTTTCCTCGTGAAGTGCAGTGAAGTCCACAGAGCCAAATCTGTGTGTGACAATAGTAACAATGAGAAACATACTTGACCAGCCGTTAACCCAGCAGACTTCAGTCCCAATGAACTGTGGGATTTTTTGAAACAGATTTTGAAACATCAACAAAAATAAAAACTGATTATGCTTTATTGTATATGAAAGTTGTAATGGAGTCTTTTAGACCGTCTAAAAGACAGGTGGAAATTTCATTCACTCTCCTAATTACAAATTGCAATGCTAAGTCAATGATTAATTTGATATTGATAAATGAATATGTGCATTATTATGCTGAGTAACACTCTAACAGTTCATTACACCTGCTATTCAGATAGACGTTCCTATTTGTGACAGCCCATGGGTGCACAGTGTACACCACTGTTAGGATAATATTCAGAAGTGTTCACTCTATTGTCAGGAGATAATGAGTTTTAATTCTGAGGATGCCACATCCATCTGGCAAAAAAGTCCATGAGAGAGTCCATCTGTTAACTTGTGTATTTGGAAGAGGACGGACAGCGCTTTCTTCAAATTAATGTTACCATGTGACGTACCATGAACAGCGATTTCAAACAATGCTATGGCTTCACGTATTTCAGAGGAAACATTGTACCTTTAGTGTGATATTAGACACGGAATTAACAAATGACCCAAGTGGGATAAACTGTGGTGAAATAACTTTTTAAAAAGTATTATAACTAATAAGTTCAAATTTGAATTACTGCATAGTTTCTATATTATTACTACGATTTAAATGTTTCATTATAAAACCATATCATCACATATCTTAATCTGTCTTGAGAAAATTTAAATTTGCTCCTAACACCAAATAGCGTGTGACAGGCCTATCACTTTTTTAAATATTTTGGACTGCTAAGTAAAACTGGTAGCATGCTGCTAATCACAGCAGCAGGTATTTCCCTGTCAACAAAATTCATAAAACGAAAGTAAACTTTGCGCTCATGCACACACACAAACACACACCCACCCACACACACACACACACACACAGACAGAAACACATTCTGAGCTCCTGTCTACAACTATTTCAGGATCCATTTCCTGAATATCCTACAGTCACTTTAACACTGAGGCTCAAATATGAGGGTAAAGATATTGTTCAGAGAGCCAGTACTTTTCAGACATGTGAGGTCATATTGTTAACTGAAACAGGGTTAGTGTGGGCGCTGAGAGCAGAGGAAGTGGTGACTGTTCATTTAAATCAAACACTTTACTGGGGGGGGGCGCGCTTTTCTCTAGATCTGGTTCGCTGTCTGTCTCACTTTCTGTCTCACCCTCTATGTCTGTCTCTTCACCACTCTCTCTGTCTGTTTCTCGCTCTGTCTCTCTCTCTCTCGTTTGTCTGTTGCTCTGTCTGTCACTTATCTATTTGTCTACCTCCCTGTCTGTCTCTCTCTCGCTCCTTCATTCTGAGTCTCTCTCTCAGTCTCTCCCTCTCTGTGTCTGTCTGTCTGTCTCTCTGATTTTGCAACTCACCGTTCATCCTGTCACTCTTTCACAGGCTGATGTTGCTCCCTGATCATACAGCATGAAGGCAGGTTTCCTTCCTCACGGATGGCAGTTACTTTAGCCGGTCTTCACAGCCTCATTTGTTTAAATTTCTCTTTACATTTTAAAACGATGTGACTCTGTTGTCACAGCCACCGGTGAGTCCCGCAGGTGGAGGACAATCTCCCCGCCCGACTAGCACCTCGCTACCGGTCAGCACAGGCCTGCTCACACTCACGCTACCCGCTTTTAGAACTAATATCTCAAATCAGCCACTTTTACGGAAACACTGTGCGGTAAAGTTTTTGTTATTTGGGGGCGCTGAAGTCACCGCGACCTACTTCTCGGACAGCATGTTATTGCTAAGCTAAACACCAGCACGGCAGCGCGGACGCCTTATATTAGTCACGTGATCCAGTGTGTCGGTCATATGACCGCGTTGACTACTTCTACTTCTTCTTCTTCTTTTTAATCCATCATGGCAACAATGGTTCTATCACCAGTGACTAGAAATCTAATATGAAGGGTGTGAGAGGATGTTTTCTATACAATACTGGATTGATTTTTTAGTATCCATCATTTTAGATTAATATTTTAATATTATTTTTAAATTTAAATTGTAAAGTTTTTAATCTTGCATCAGATGCAGTTTGATTTTTTATGCTAAGGAAAAAAGTAGCATATATATATATATATAATATCTGCATTTTTATGAGGATTTTTATATTTTTGCTTGTTTTCACACAGAAGCTGTTATAGTTTTTAACTTTCTAATTTCATTCATGTTATTAAGTTAGTGATGCCCTTCACTGTTTAAACATCTTCCCAATTTAAAAGAAAAAGAGCGTAAAGAGGCTTTTAAACTACACAAGGGTTTTTAATGAGCTTTTTAATAACATTCTATCTACAAACCCAGTATGGCTTTCTTAAGATTTGATACAAAATACACCTTCTGTCATATACTGTTGTAAATATACAACAAATGGGAAAAAACGGTTGTAAATCTGATTATCCCTCAAGCACTGAAACAAACAATATTCTGTGTAAATGGTCAAAGGATCTATAGTCGGTCTGGGTTCAAAGATAAGGATTATCATGATCATCAAGAGGTTGCACAATGCAGACACAGCCTACATTCCTTCTCCACAGGATGGGCCTAAACACTGGTAGTCTGAAGAACACTTCTGCTGTGCCAATTTGTACTGCTTAAGTTGTAATGTCCAGCTCAGTTTAGCTATGTTCAAAGCCTTAACACATTATATCTTTTTAAAAATCTAAACACTGAAGCAAAATGAAACAAATCAGAGCTGGAGATGAAAAAGAGTTCTGACAGCAGGATTTGCACAGCTGAAGGACAAGAAAAAATGTATAAAAATATGTAAACATTATGCATCTTTTTGTGCAGTGTACATTTTTGTGGCATTTTATAGACTGCTGTTCCAGGTGCTTCTTAAACGATTTCAGTTCTCCACACGCCTAATGTTACATCCTCAGTATACTGAGTTCGGCAGTTATACGTCTGTACTGTCTTTGTGGTGACTAACATGGTGGTACCCTCTTCTGTGGAGGGAAGTGGAAGGCTGGTGTTGCAGAGAGTTTTGCATGTGTCATCTTCCATGTCAGGTGATCCATCATCCGACTTCTCAGTTGCCTCAGAGCTTCCATCACTTTCTGATGTTTCTTGTTGTTGAGCTGTTGGTTAAATATAATCCATTATTTGGCAATGTCCATCCATCCATTATAATATTATAAAATCTTCTCACTATAATCTCAGTTATTTTGCAGGAACAACCATACAATTATGTGGCAGCAATGCAAGGTATAAAATCAAGAACCTGAAGTTATTTTGGTAGTATTGGGGTAAATACGTCGAAGATTGGTAAAAGAATGTGACGTGATCTTTTTTTTAGTCTTCAACTGTTCAATTTTGGCGAGACTGTGCTGAGAGTATCCTTAGACCCCTGGTTTTATTTATTTATTAATTATAAATCAAATGTTATATGTAGTACAAAAACTTACACACACACTCACACACACACACACACACATACACGCACATACACTCATACATACATATCCATACACACACACACACACACACACACACATATAACCACACACACAAATACACACACACGTACATATGCACACACACACACACACACACACACACACACACACACACACACACACCCACACACACACCCACACCCCCACACACACACACACATATACACACACACACACACACACACACACACACATACACACATACACCCA
>JBCNYG010000019.1:24554586-24566686 GCA_039654305.1 Porochilus rendahli
CACACACACACACACACACACACACACACACACACACACACACACACACACACACACACACACACACACACACGATTTAAAGGATACAAGGTATTTTCGGCATCAATAAAGATGACCTTCCCTCCAGTATACCCATTTTCTCCAGGCAACTGGGCTGTAACTTTAAAGAAATGAACTGAAACTAAGAGTTCAGCTAATAAGAAAGCATTTAAATAAATTTATTTACCCTAAGAGCAATTCTAGGACATGTTCCTGAATTGACAACAGTGTTACCTGACATATGCCAGTTGAATCTGTGTGAAGAATATTTTGTCACCTACCACACAGTGTGTGAGAGAGTTGTGTCTTTCCTGTTCTGAACTCTGCAAAAAGAGGTATAATTCAAAAAGAAATCAGACAATAGTCAAAACAACAGGAGAAAACAGAGCATAAATTCTGCTTACCTCCAAAAGCCTCAGTGATTGCCATACTCTCTATCCCCCCTCCAAGAAGTTTACTAAAAACAAATGAAAAAGAAAAAAAATCAGCATTGCAACATAAGCTAACTGAGATCCTGTCACAATTGAGATGGAACACAACAATGTTATAAGGCAGACCACAGAAATATTAGGATAGGAATATAGCGATGCTGTCCATAAGTTCTGTCATGTGTTATGACAATTTTCATAGACAGCACATTAAGTGCACACAATAAAGAGTAATTTCAAGGTTCACTACAATAACCACAAGCATTTAACACTCTATTGTATTATTATATCACACCCTAATTTTTTGTATATTGAATCAGAGTTTAAGTGCAACAGGACTGTACGAATGACCAAAAAGCATTAGGGATGAAATACACTATATAAGTTTTAGAGCACCCCCATTTTTGCACATTTTTATCGAAAGAAATCATGGAATTTAACTTTCACCCATTAAAGCAGCTGCATTTTTTGCAGATATTACAGGTGAACACTATTATGACATATCTTTCAATAATGGAAATCAAATACTGTTTAGTAAGTTCTTCCCAACACTGTTGCAGAAGTTCCCACAAATGCATTAAACTTCTTGGTTGCTTTGCCTTCACCCGCCTCTCATGAAATTTAAATGAAACTGAAAAAAAAAAAAATCTGGGTGGACTTAAACTTTTGACTAGTAGTGTAAGTGTCTTATCTGAGACTCAGTTCTATGAAGGACTGTTTTATGACATTACAAAATTTTTTTCATTTTTATGCATTTTGTCTGCATAATATAAAAGAATGCCACAAAAACAACCATATCTTAAATGAGAATATCGTTCAAATCGATTAATTTATATCCGTGTGTCAAATCTGAGGCCGAAAGCTAAATGACTTTATGGGCAGTTACTTGAAAACGGAGTCTCAGAATGATGTCATCAATGTCCAAGTTAACATGTACAAGTATAGGATTTTGATACATTCATGCCAATTATTAACTGATTTATGTTGGAGGTGTGAAAAGAGTTAGACCAAAATCATTACCTGTGCAGTGAAAAACTATATATACACCAGGATTCATATTTTTAAACACACACTCCTGAAATACTGAAAGAAATTATATTTGAAGCCATACTCCTCCATGTTAATTTGGGCCCTGATGACGTCATAATTCTGAGACTCATTTCTTAAATATCCAACCATAAAATCTTTAAAATTGCAGCTATCTAAGATTTTGCACACCGACAGATTTTAGTATAGGGTTTTTTAGGCCAAAGTTCAACAAGTTCTTCTCCTTCAAACAAGCTAAATCCTACATGGTCACCTTATCTTAAATATAATTAAACAAATTTATAAATCCTCCAAAATGTTTTGCTTGCCAGAGACTTGAATGAATATAATAAGCTGAGAAGCAGAAATCAAGCTTCAAAGTTATTAAGAACGCTTTATCAAGCAGCATAATTCACAGAAGGAAATCACTTGTGTTGTCTGAAAGGACAGAATTTTAATGGGTATAATATGCATGTGTAACTGGATATAATGTAAAACGTGCATTGGTCACTGCATCTGGAGCTTTCAAGATGATTTGTGTCTTACTGTGAGCTCTCAGTTATGTTAACTCTAAAGCCTATTACTGACTGATTCATTATGCTAATATATGATCTTAATTCTTACTCAAACTCCAAACTGCCTGTTGTGATGTGGAACACTTGTTTTCTTCTCATACTGTATTCTGAAGCTGTTTGAAATCCACTGATCTGCAGCGCACACACAAATAAATAAATTACTAAACTGAAGACGAAGCGATATAATACCCTTAATCCCTTAACCCAACAAGCCCTGATAAAATGCTGTATGACTTTTCCCACTAGATGAGCAAAGTAAAGACTACCAGCAACTTCCCAGCAGCTTCCTTGATCTTCTCCACTTTGGCTTCAGATAAGCCCTTAACACTGCAGAGGGCACGCCGGGTGGTCATCTGGATCCCTTTAATTGTACAAATTCCCACCGACTTCAGCTTTTTGATATCTGCCATGTTCTTTAAACAGTACACAAAGAATACAACGACATGTACTATACGCTGTCATAATGTTCACTGAACTTCTATGACATTAACCTATTTTACTCACAATGCCATGTTTCTGTAGAAGTTCGATGTCTTGGAAGAAAGATTCCTTTATTTTAAATAATAAAACATACTTTAAGTGAAAATCATTTGCATGTCACCAAAATAAATGGATGCTGAGGAAACTACCACAATCAAAGCTATTGTTGTGTATATTAGCTCACCTCATCATCCTGATACCCTGCTTCATCCTCCACAACTTGGTCCTCTAAAGATTTCATACTGTAAAAGACCATCAAGTGCTTCTCATGAAATTTTCATTATTATTATTACTATTATTTTAAGAGATCAGCTGTACTGTTTTCATTATAACATGTATCTATTGGAACACGACTGTCTACAGGGTTGCTAACAAGAGGTTGTAACGTTCAGCCAGTTCATCACAAACGGTTTTTCCGATTTTATCCCCTCGTTTCTTCCTGTAAGGACTAAAAAGTATACACATTTTATGAAACGCTTTATTAACACAAACTACCTTAACTCCACACGGGTGGTCAGGATAACTAAATATGGTTAATATAGGAAATTCGGACTTGAAACTCAAAGCTACTAATCGCCTCAGAAGAACACGCGCGCGCGGCCGTGGGCGCGTGAGTGCGCGCGCACAATCTATCCATCTATAATCATAAATACATAATCTAATATATAAACACAGCGTTCATTAATAGCATCAATAATTCGTACCATCTCATTTCCAGTTTATTCTTTAATATCAGGAGTAAGAGAGGATTTTTGGGGTTGAGGCAAACTGTGTGCAAAACCTCACTTGCACCATTTTACAGCCATACTTCACACATAATTTGGGGTAATATTTACACCCAAGTTTAGAAGTGTCTTATCTAAATCATCATTCTCCTGTTGGGGCCATGTTTCCTGTTAATAAGTCAAGTTCAACAGCGCCATAAGGTCTTTGAACTGGAGCCTGGTTGGCATTTTTAGACTTGTGCAAGTATTTACTTTACAAATGCAAATTACATGGCGATTCCATATTTCCCCCCTTGCGACTGATCTGTCATAATTATTCACTTAATCTGGAACAAATTGGGGCTTGAAGGTTGCATAATGGTTAGCACGTCCATCTCACAGCACAAAGCTCCTGGGTTCGAGTCCCAGGCTCAGGCATTTCGGTGTCTGTATGTTCTCCCCCTTTTGCATGGGTTTCCTTTGTGTACTCTGGTTTCCTCACACAGTCCAAAAAACATGTACGTTAGGCTAACTGGTGGTTCTAAATTGCCATTAGGGGTGTGTGAGCACTCCTGTAACTGTTGAACTGTTCAGGATGTACGCACAATCCTGACTCGAATGTGGTACATTTCTCATATTACTATTAAAAATGGGAGACAAATGAAGAAGCAGTCAACATTTTTTTCCTTTTGTTTCACTTTTGAAGTCAGGACAAACACAAATGCTTTCTGCAGACTTTCTGGTGGAGTAAAGATGAAGGATACCTCTGGAGGTATTACATAAAACATTTTCAGAGAAGTATTAAAATGAATTCAGCTGTCTTACTTTAAAAAAGAAAATTGTATTAAGTTAAAAAAAAACGTTTGTGCCTGAGCTGCATTTAAGTTGAGCCCGTCATCTCAAGTACAGTCAAATTAAAAATTTAAAGCTCTCTGGACACTGTTTTTAAACACAAAAACGTTTTTGTTTGATTTATTTTATACAGTGAAGAATTTTGTGTGTGTGTGTGTTTTTTTATTTTTTATATCAGGTCTCTCGCCTCTGCATTCTGTACTGGAAGGCAGCCTAAAGTAAAAATTTGACATTTTTAAAAAGGAAAATACAACATAATGTGTCACCCATTCATAGTGTATTGTTTTGTCATCTGAAATCGTTGTAAATTAAAACTCATGTGTAACGGGTTCTGATAAATTAACTTCACAAAGCTTAAACATTCATAACTTTAAAAAATAAACAGAACAAAAATCCTTTTGGTCTTTCTGAATAAGCATTTGACTGGTCTAAGTAATCTATAAAGAAAACCTTAATTGTTAACTCAATTGTCTCTGACTGGTAAATGTTACATTACTTTATATATAGATATAAAACATTAGTGGAGTACTGCAGTCACTGTTTTCTCTTCAGAAAGACAAAAAAAATATATGATGAATGAAGCCAGCTCATGTCTCTCTTCTCCATTCAGATGACTAGACAACTCATTTCCAGGTCTGTTGTGAACTGCAGTTTACAGACAGGGTTTGTGAGGACATTTCTTCAGACCTTTCCAGGAGCAACCGGTGCCATTCCAGGCATCACACCAGATATTCCAGCATTTGGCCCCAAAAGGATCTGAATACACAAGATCCATAATCTATTAATAAATGCACTTAAAAAAAAAAGAAAAAGAGAAAATGATAAAATAAGCAGGTACCCAAAAACAGGCTAGAACATTGCATGTGAGGAATAAGGCCGTAAGTGACATTTTTGGTGAAATCGAGATTTTTTTCACAACAAATACTGCTGTAGTGCCTCCTTCTGTTGGCCTAAGAAAGTGGCAAGAGCTTAACTACATTAGATCAATAAAATTTTAAGTTGATTTCCTTAATACTTGTCACTTGCAACCTTATTCCTCCCAAACAGAGAACATCTATAAAATCTCAGTCTAATTTTTCATCTAAAAGAAAATCACATAACCTTTTCCTGTAGTTCTCACATTTAATATGGCTGTAACAGTTGTGTTTATTAAAATACCACTAACTGTTATTACACACAATGTTGTTAGAGAGTAAAATATCTTGATAAATGTTTTGAATTTTGAAAAGTCAATTAAACCTCAATAACACAAACACTCATTCATTCTGGGAGATTATTTATAGCAGGATCTTCGATTACCTGCCAGACACGTTGGATGCCATTCCAACATGCTTATATTGTTGTGTGTTCATTTTTTATAACTTCAGCTTTAACTAAGCTATCTAAGCATGTGCAGATAACCCATGAGTGAAAGTTCAGAAAAATGGTCACTACAGAGAAGAAAGCGGCAAAGAACCAGAAGAGTAACCATTCAGACAATAAACAAAGTAAAGTGGAATAAACATTTAACCACCTGAAGAAGAAATATCAGAAATGGATTACTTTCAAGGCTGAGCTGAAGGTTAAACATGGTTGAGCCATGTAAATTTATCATAACGGTGCTATATTTGTTGTAGTTTGGGGAGGGAATACATCAAAATCAGATTTATGGAAACAACCTTCTCTGAATTTTAAGCATGATGCTCATGATGCCATCCTGGAAAAAATGATGGGAAGCATTCTGCCTTGCTCAGTTCCTTATGTATCGCTGTGCATTGTTTATTGTTTACAAGTATTTCATGCGAACTTAAGTTTTGTTGCAAGCCCTACGAGGCTGCCAAAACACCTTGCATCTTCTAAGCCTATTGGGAATGAGCCCAAGTGCCAGCTTAAAATCCTGAGCATTAAGGAGAGGGTAAAACTCCTGTATATTATTAAAGGAGGATAAAGTTATGCCGCCATGGCATGCTATAACATATTTTAAGGCCTAAATTATATTTAAAAATAAATAAATAAATGAATTGGGGGTGGTGCTTCTATATCACTGTGGGGGGTCTGGAAGCTAACCACTGGGATAAACGGGGGAATACTGTATATTATACACTTAAACACGTTGTGTAGATTAAGGGATTTCTTGTGACAGTGAGGCTTGAGATATGCTAACAATATTAAAACTTTAAGACTTTAAGGCAAATTAACCCAAAAGCCAATTTGTGCAGAATTTAGAATAGGATCCTTGTTAATTTCTAAATATTACCTGTCTCTGTTGTTGTAGCTGCTGTTGTTCCAGCTGTAGTCTCTCAGTTTCAAACACGACTGGAAGAACTAGGATCATAAAAGATGTTGTGCCTATCCACAGTGCAGTGCGGGAGAAGCTACAGTAGAACAGAGCATGAAGGAGGGAGAGGGGCATTATAGTTAACACATTATGGCTGAATTACTTGAGTCAGATAAAGCCAGGACAGTACCTGTAAACTTTTTTTGCTAGGGATAGTGAGCACTGTGCCGATACTTCTGCTGCTGAGCGCAGTGTGTCAGGGAACATCTCTGTTAATCCCCACAGCCTCTCCAGCAAGGTTTCATCCAGCTGATGGGAAAAGAACAGTTAAGAGATCATCAGAAGTCTCTTGCATCGAGAACAGAGTGGTTTTCTGGGGTTTGAGAAGCACAGCCAATGGGTCAATGAGTTTTAATATAGGTACACAAATTAAAACCAAACTCAGCATTATCAATACTGGTGTCTTTGTTATTCAATTCTTACAGTTTGTATCCACTTCCCTGGTCTTGGACAGGCTTAATCCACACCTCAGTAAGAGGTTGAAGTGTTCCATCAATGCAAAGATCAAAACAGCAAAGCTCTCTCACTAATAAGCCAACATACATTTGTTCTATGAACTTAAAAAATTTTAACAAAATATATTTGTTCTAAAGGGATTTTTTTTAACAGTAAATGGGTGTCACCTCAAAAGTGTGGAAACCTGTGGCTTACAGAATAAGCACTCATTTACTGCATGCATGGAAGATATTTCAGACAACTGCATTTGTTCCAATTGGAGGGAAACATGCATTGTATTTAAACACACTTAATGTATGTACTGATTTGAAATAACTCTGATATAAAACACTTCTCTTGCTTTTTTCTCTTTAAAGCACTTCTTTAACCAATGTACTCAAAAGTTGAGTCTTCTTGGTTACCTGTTTCATCCTATTACTGACTCATCCTGAGTTAAAGCTTATTATTTACCTTTTTAGAACTGAGCAGTAAAACAACCACCAATGTGACCCTGGGACACACAATTAAATGACCACAGACCACGTGATCTCACTAAAGGTAGGGATATTATGAAAAATTAAGAGGAACGTTTTCTGCACTGGACACACCGTTTTTTTTTTTTTACACCTACCGTGTTTATTATTCTAAACAAAACCAGGGACGGACACACACACACCACCCTGTTTAACACCGAGTGCCGGTCCCTGAGAGGAGGCTGTGAGCAGCCAGGTGAGAACAGGTTGGATAAAGGCATTTCGTCAACTGAATTTTTGTTAACTTTACTGTCTGCATGTCTCTGCATGTCACTGCATTGTAGACAACTAAACTCACATCATCGTCGTCGTCTCCTTCGATGTCGGCTTCAGGTGGCCGTGTATCCACAGGCCCAGGGTCTGGAGACAGAGCCGACACGGCAGCCATCAACCTCGACCTTATCTACCCAAACACAGCGGAATGATAAGCCACCTGCTGTCTGTCCCGCTCCCAAAACTACTAACTGCTCTTTCTAGTCTCACACTACCACCCAGTAAGTATGAGAGCAGGACTGAAAACGAGCGTAATAACTGTAGCACGGCCGGAGGTCAAGTCGGTTACATGTGCGCTGAAGGAACTGTTCTTTGCCTGCTGCAGCGCCCACGAGCAGAAAAGAAAACAGCGCTTCCTGCGGCAAGGATGACCTTCTACACAAAGATACTACAAATCAAATTCAAATTTATTGTCACACACAAAATCATACACAGGACAATATGTAGTGAAATGTTTGTTACGGCTGCCCTAAAATTTGAAGAATAGCTATCAATACCAAGTAGAAAGAACAATAACAAGAACTATAACTATTTAAAGGACTTTTATAGGTAAAGGTCAATATAAATAAGAAAATGCAAAACAGAAAATTGAATTAAATAAAACATCTAAAATAAAATATAAAAAATATATAGATTTAAAAAAATATAAAATGAAATATAAAAGCAATATAATGAAATATACTGCAGTGGGTATTTTTACAAATAATGTTGTCTGGAAAATGTCAAGTGGCTGTGTGCAACCATCAGTTGAGGTGAAATGTAATGTTATGTGCAGGGTAGAGTCTACAAAGTCCAGGTACCAGTGTTCTGGTTCAGCGCCCGAATAGCCTGCGGGAAGAAGCTCCTCCTCATTCGCTCAGTGTTTGCTTTCAAGGAACGGAAACGTTTCCCTGACCGCAACAGAGAGAAGAGTCCATTGTTGGGATGGCTGAGGTCCTTCACTACCTTCTTGGCCTTGGTCCAGCACCGCTTGCTGTATATAGTGTCCAGGTTAGGAAACTCCAAGCGGATGGTACGCTCTGCTTGGAGCTTCCTGACCTGGACACTATATACAGCAAAGGATCCAACTATACAGTACTAAACTATACTAAACAGGAAAATTTGACATGCCAGGATTTAAGATAGCGGTGATGTAGTGGTTAGCATGTCCGCTTTATAGCAAGAAGGCTGTGGGTTTGAGCATTTTGGTGTTTCTTTGTGGAGTTTGTGTGTTCTCACTGTATTTTTCTGGGTTTCCTCCAGATACTCTGTTTTCCTTCCACAGTCAAAAGACATGCACATCAGGCTAATTTGCTGTTCCTTTAAGTGTATATGACTGGTTGTATGTGTGTTGGCCCTGCAATGGTCTGGCGAGCTGTTCAGGGTGTTTCCAGCCTTTGTGCCGGCTGAAATAGGCTCCAGCCCTACAACCCACACTTAGTATTAATAAAAGTAGTATTAAGCAGTTTGGCAGATGAGTGAGTAAGTGAAGATAGTTAAGGACTGAAATGCTTGAGGTAAGGGAAAATTTAACTGGTAAGAATAAAAATCTTGTCAGAAAAAAATCAAGCATATATTGCCTTAATTTACAATAGTTCGTTTTACTTACACTCTCAGACATAACCGTAAAAAAATGTGATTATTGTAATTTCTCAAAAATACCTTCTCTGCAAAATTTATGGTATATTACCATAAAAAATACAGTGCCTGTAATTCCTCAAGAATACGTTGGCATATAAAAATCATGGTGTATTGCTGTAACTTTGATTTACATCCACCGCGGTATTTTACGGTATTTTGTTGGCAGCCAAAATTTACGGTATTTTACTGTAAATTTTACCGTCTGTGTCTGAGAATGTACAGTAGGTTTAAGTTCTTTCATTGTGTATCTGTGAGGTAGCTACTGCATCGCCATGCTTCTTACCTTGAAAAGATCTTTTTAAATAGATACTTTCTTCAGGGCTAATTCATGTCCTCTGAAATATCAAGAGTTCTTTGGATAGTCGAGAAGTCTTCATTTTCTAAATGGCCTTGTGTTCGAATTCTCTTGTGTATGTATGTAATCTTTAATGATTACCCAAGACCAATATTCTACATTTTACTCTTGGACTTGCTGAAGCTATTTCAAAATATGTGTGTTTTTATGCTTCTGTGTGTCTTTCTCTTTCTTTGTGTAGATAATGGCTCATGGACTCAGCTGTGGCTGGTGTCAGAGTATCATGAACATGGCTCACTGTTTGACTACCTAAACAGATACACAGTGTCTGTGGATGGCATGATTGTCCTTGCGCTGTCCATTGCCAGCGGTCTGGCTCACCTTCATATGGAGATCATCGGCACTCAGGGTGAGCCAGCACTTGATGCTCCCTTATGCTTTTGCCTTTCTCTGCTAAATTCCTTCTCTCTGTTCCGCTGAGAATAGTACACCTCCTTATGAGGAAATAACTTATTATAGGTACCCATATTCTAAAAGCCCCACAATTATTTTGGACCTAAAGATAATGTGATGAAGAAAATATGCGGCCATTTCTTTTCCGAAATGTCATGGACCACACCCAATTTTAGATGGAGCTCAGAAATGACTCTAAAAGTATGTGTGCAAGAGCTTACCAGCAAAATATATTACATTCTACACACTTACCTAGATGTCTATTGTTTTAACGTTGTAAATTGCCAGTATGGGTGGCACATTGGTGTAGTAGTTAGCATGTCCACGTCACAGCAAAAAGTCCTTGGGTTTGAGTGTTTCTTTGTGGAGTTTGCATGTTCTCCCTGTGCTTGCTTGGTTTCCACAGGGTACTCCGGTTTCCTTCCACAGTCAGAAAACATGCACATTAGGCTAATTGACTGTTCCAAATTGCCTGTATGTCTGAGTGTGAATAGTTGGGTGTGTTACTCTGTGATGGTTGGGCGAGCTGTTCAGGGTGTGTCCGTTCTTTGCCCAATGTTGGCTGAGATTGGCTGCAGCCTCCCTGTGACCCAAGAAGTAGGAATAAGCAGTTCAGTAAATGAGTGAGAGAGTATTCTCAGTGTTTATTTTGCATGTACGATTGGTAGTCAAGACAAAAGATAATTCACAGTTTGTTCTATCCCCATGGCTCAAATTCAGCCTGGGTCCACTTTCAGCTTAGTGTTTTGGTCACTTCTGATAAATCTGCTTGTTCTTCTTGGAATAGTAAACCATCTTAAACAAGACTGCTGTGCTGGACCCCAAAACCAACTGCTGGCTCAAAGTGACAAATTTATGTAATTTGTTTTTTGTTATTATTGTTGTAGTCATACCGTTTTCACAGAAACTGATTGTCCCAAAATTTAATTAAAAAAGATCAAATGCAGTCAAATAGAGCAGCCCCATACTTTTCTTGATGTAATTTACAAATGGAACACAATGAATGAATCTTATTATCTAGAAACCCACTCATCTCACATATTTGCCATACTGCTTAATCCTATTAGGGGTGCGTGGAGGCTGCTGCCTATCTCTGCCAATACTGAGTGCAGGCACTGTACACCCTGAACAGCTCACCAGATTATCGCAGGGCCAGTATATACACAGTGATCCATACTCACACCAAGAGTCAATGTGGAACAGCCAATTAGCCTAATATGCATGCAAGAGGAAACTGGAGTACATGGAGGAAACTCACACAACAAGAGGAGAGCGAACCGGGAATCGAACCTGATACCTTCTTGCCATGCAGCAGACGTGCAAACCACTACACTAGTATTCCACTTTGCCAAAGAAACTTTGACAGCTTTAAAAAATGTTTTCAATGTATAAGTCTAAAGGGTGAAGAGAGCCTCTGATTATCCCTTAAAAAGCTTTGTTGGCAGGCTCTAATGGTTCATATTAAAGTGAGTGCAAGATTTAAGACATGGACACAGACTAAAACTTTACCATGTAAAGACAGCAATGATTTTTCAAAATGAACAAGAAGTCATTAGGAGTCTGAGAGCAGAGAAGTAATGGGATTATAAAGACTTGGAGCACATTGGGGGGACAATTAGAGTAGCTGCCAGTCTGGAATCATTGACAGTAATATCACTGGTGTGTCACTGTGACATTTGCTTCTGTTTACCAGTTGTAAAGTTATCTGAAGTAGACGGAGAGAACATGATTTTGTGAACATTGTGTAACTCAGACATTGATGGCTTCACTGTAGTTCTGTAGACTAATATGCTTCAGGGGCCCACATAAGCACTCATGATTTTTCAATTGGAATATAAAAGTGCCTCTCCAAAATTTTATTTATGTGATATTTGGACAGTTCCTTGCCACCCATAGTTGACTGTTTGCTTTCAGTTACAACTCCAGTCACTGGAAGGCTTTCGGAATTTTTTATGCAGAACTAATTTGAATGACTATAACTGCTACAGATCGATGCTAAATAGCTTGGTGTGCAGTGGAAAAGGTGATCAATTTCACATTATGACCAGTTTATTATTTATATATTTATTT
>JBCNYG010000019.1:24580350-24593070 GCA_039654305.1 Porochilus rendahli
TATATATAAAATCCTATATATAAAATCCTTAGTCGATTTTCCGTAAGACAGGGCTCGATACAGTAAAGTAGAAATATATATATATATATAAACAGTATAAGGATTCATGCCCACCTGCTTACAGAACCTGAGGAAGCCAATAGAATAGGTTTTGCCCCAAAGGCAGCAAGTCCCATAGACACAGCTGGACCTTTATACAGAAACAGAACACACTATATGAGAAAATATCTGTTACAGACATACAAACTGAATGAGAAACTAGAAACAATTTGTATAAGCTTTGTAAGTGGGATGACTCAGTGACTAAATAACCACAATTAGCATTTTTACCCATTTGACTTTCCATGCTAGTGAGATATTGTTACAGACAGAGACAGACAGAATGTACCTCCGAGTGTAATGATAAGTGGTCTGCCCTTTATATGGAACATCCCAGAATAATTAATTCAGAAAAAGTACAGGACTCACTCGATGGGCTTTCCTCTGATCTCAGACATAATGGCACTCTCACCTCCCAGATACTCGTAACAAAGGCTTAGAAAGTTGTAGATCACAAATGCTGTGTAAGAAAACAAAAAACAAGGAAAGAGGAAAAGATTTTAATAATAATGCCTCCTAAATTAAGCATAACACATTTACACGCATATTATTATGCATTTACTGTAAGTACCACTGCACTCACACACAGGATGACTTCAATTGAATACTGCATGTTTAAATTTGCATTGATACGAAAAGCGTGAATGGTGTTTAATTATCAAACATGTGATCGTACCTCGTTGGTATAGACCACACGAGAACAGTGCAATCTGATTGGTGTGTTATTAAAAAAAAAAAAAAATTATTGCCTGTGGATGATAATTTAATCAGAATGACGGAGGCTCAGATTTTTGTCATGGTGACTTGGTGTGGGTGGTGTCATCCTTGTCATACTTTTAAAATGGAAAAATAAACCATCAAAACCTTTTTCTGTGTGTATTTTATACTAAAACTCTGGATGGGTTTTAAAACTCTGCTGTCTGCTCTCAGGGCATGGAGCTCACTTTTACGATCGCGTGTAGTACATACCAAAATAATTATTCACCCCAGGCTCAGTGAATGTCTTTGGATTAAACAATGACTCCGCAACATCCACCTCGCCTTCAGCATATAATTGTTACTTAGTTGTTACTTCATCGCCCGTTTCTATATTTTAAAATATTTCACTTGTCGTCAGTAGAGTCTGTACATTCCAGTCTGTTTGCTTTGTTGTTGCTTTAAATAAAGCTTGCAAGAACCTATTTTATTATATCACTGACAACTGCAGATGCTGACAACGATGCAAACAGACTGGTGCCAGCACATTCCAATGCTTTCGCAGTGTTTAGTGTGAATTTTCCATTACTAGAATACTGCTCTACTCAAGACAAGAGAAAAAATCAAGTCTCTTGTTGGGCTTTTATTTTTTTATATTATATTTAGATTAAAATATTTTAGAAACATGAAAATGCTTGGATTCTTCACAAAATCATGAAGTACAGTCCATCCAATGGTCTAAAATAAGTCCACAGACTGGTATGATATCAAAGAAATTATTTTTAAATCTTAAAAATAAAGTAAATGTCTCCCAATCACCAGCAACACCTTCACAATGCTCCAGGCACACACAAAGCTAAGAGTCTGACCAGCATTTCACTTGGTGTTCATGTTATCTGATAACATGCCAGAGCGTGTAGATCTGTCACTCACAGCTTTAGCAGAACACAAACACTCCTAAACTCTCATATAAGCTCTGCTGATTCCCAGGGTTCAATATTACCACATTCTACTTGCTGGTCTCCTTTAAGTCACATTATCAATGGTGGCCCGATTCATAACCTTACAAAGTTCTCTCATTCATTCTCATTCCCCAGCTCGGGAAAAAAAACACTTCATTCACATCCAATTTTGGCAATAAGCACATTACTAACAACTTTCTCAGCCTCTACACTACACCGTATATGGACCTCGGCTCAGGACCGCACACCTGCACCTTAAGTCGAGTCTTTAACCTCTGGCATGTCTTTCTCGGAGATCTGAGCATGCTTGTAAAGTGAGATCCCTCTACTTAAGTGTCTTGGTGACATAAATGTTACCCTCCAGTCCTGTCTTCTACCAGAAGACTTGCTGCCTCTTACACAATATCTAGACTAACACTTAATTGCACTTACTTTGGACTTTTTTTTACTATTGTTCCTAAGTTTTCAGAAATGCTTACTAAGTTTTTTGTTTGTTTGTCTATTTTATTTGCTGGTCTGTCACAACAGTAAATGTTACATTAGGATTTTTAAATCCTAATGAGAATTATGAGTAATACTTTCAATATGTGTTCAAACATGTTGCCGGGTGGTCGAGTTCTGGGGGTGGATGAGATCCGCCCCGAATGTCTCAGGGCTCTGGAGGTTGTAGGACTGTCTTGGTTGACACATCAATGGCTGTACCTCTGGATTGGCTAAACAGTGTGGAAGTTCCCCTTTTAAAAAGGTGGACTGTAGGTGTGGTCTAACTATTGTGGATTCACACTCCTCAGCCTACCCAGGAAAGTCTATTCAGGAGTACTGGAGAGGAGGATCCGACCGATAGTTGAACCTCGGATTCAGGAGGAACAATGTGGTTTTCGTCCTGGCCGCAGCACTCTCGACCAGCTTGATACACTCTACAGGATCCTGGAGGGTGCATGGGAGTTTGCCCAATCTGTCCACGTGTGCTTTGTGGATTTAGAAAAGGCTTTTGACCCGTTGTCCCTCGGGCTATCATGTGGGGCGTGCTTCGGGAGTTTGGGGTACTAGAACCGTTGCTATGGGCCATTAGGCCTCTGTACCACCGGAGCCAGAGCTTAGTCCTCATTGGTAACAGGTTGAATTCATTTCCGGTGGGGGTTGGGGTCCACCAAGGCTGTCCTTTGTCACTCGTTCTGTTCATAATTTTTATGAATTTCTAGGCGCAGCCAAGGCATTGAGGGGTTCTGGTTTGGTGGCCATAGGATCTCATCTTTGCTATTTGTGGATGATGTTGTCCTTTTGGCTTTATCAAGCCGGGACCTCCAGGCTTGGGAATCAGCACCTCCAAGTCTGAGGCCATGGTTCTCAGCCGGAAAAGGGTAGAATGCACCATCCAGGTCTGGAATGAGGTCTTGCCCCAAGTGGAGGAGTTCAAGTATCTTGGGGTCTTGTTCACTAATGAGGGAAGGATGGAAGGGGAGATCGACAGGCAGATCGGTGCATCCTCTGCTCTAAAGCAGGACTTGTACCGGTCCGTTATGGTGAAGAAGGAGCTGAGACAAAGGCAAAGCTCTCAAATTACAAGGGTATGTTTCAACCCTCTCCTGTGGTCACAAGCTTTGGGTAGTGACGGAAAGAACAAGATTGCAGATACAGGCAGCTGAAATGAGCCTCCATCGCAGGGTGGCAGGGCTCTCTCTCAGAGATAGGGTCAGAAGCTGAGAGGAGCCAGTTGAGGCGGCTGGGGTATCTGATTAGAACGCCTCCCTGTTGTGGAGTTTTAGGCATGTCCACCTGGGGAGAGACCCCGGGGTCGTCTCTCGGCTGGTCTGGGAACGCCTCGGTGTCCCCTCGTAAGAGCTGGAGGAAGTGGCTGGGGAGAGGGACGTCTGGACCTCAATGTTTAGGCTGCTGCCTCCGCGACACGACCCCGGATCAAGTGGAAGAACATGAGGATGATGACTTTCAATATGTTAAAAAGCCTGTTAGCTGAGATTACAGTGAAATGAGCTGTCACATTCAGATTATTAAAAAGTACAAATTGTTAGAGTTGCTTCGAACATGTCTTCCCCCTTCCCATGCTTGCCTGATCTCATCACTGCAAGCATACAGTCTCCAGCTCACTGCATCTGTATGAAATCTAACATGATACAAAGCCATGCCACAAAGCCATATGGGAAGTCTATACAGCAACCCGACTGTGGCACTTTTCCTCCCCTCCTCGTGGCTTTAATTTGTCCTTGTCTCATGGTCTGTCGAGCAGTTGGTGTGTGGGTGGGGGTGAGTGTTGCTCTATATATAGCAGGAATGCTGCAGGAACAAAGCAGCTCAGTGTGGTTGGATGGTGCTGTATAGTGAGGAGGCAGTACAGAACAGCTAAAGGGCTTGTTCTTGCAGACATCACCTTTGCAGCTACACCCTGTACCAAGCCAATCAGCACCTCTCTTCTGATAATACATTCAACAAGTGACAGCAAGAGGGACCTAATCATGCAACCACATCGTTCAGGCAAGTCAATAAATAAATAAAAACAACACTATATTCATAAAAATGACTTATATCATCTCATAATAATCATCTCATATCAGTCATGTGAGGACTCATTTCAAACATTTTTAGCCTCCATACCCCATTAATAAATCGATACAAGATAGAATGAAAAAGGTTGGTGGACTTGTTTCAAGATATTTAAAAATTTTACCGAACGCTACCCCCTCCCTTCAATTCCAAAACGCATGCCTGGGCAAAAACGCTGAAACATTAGTTCAAGCAGAGAAAGCTTTCAGGATGAACAGGCCCCGGAAACACCGCCCTGTCCTGATTGGATAAAACTAGAATTTTTCCAGTGAGCAAATAATTTATTGCAGAAATCTGAAAGACACTTAGCCAAATATGACACATACAACAAATACTTTTAAAACCACAGTGATTATATATTTAAATCCCATTTTATCCCACAGGATTTATTTAATAAATCATTAGCTGTATTAGATTCTGGGGTTTAAGTGATAACTTATGGGGTTTAACACTGCTGTAAGCATTAGAAATAGTGTTTCTCTGTTATGCAACTCCATTACTCCAGCGCTACACCATGCAGTGTTTTCCTTGCTCCTGCACACCTGGTCCTACACTAGAGGGGTTTGTTAATGACAAATGAGTCACCATGTTTTGCAAGCAAAGAACACATTACATTTTAGAAGAAAGACTCAAACACCGTTTTAGATGTTCCCCCACTGGCTGCTCTACTAATAACGACACAGATTTATGTCGATCAAAGGTCAGGTTTACTCGTTTATCCCTAAGCTGCATTTTTCTGTACCTTCTCACTTAAAAGCTAGTCTAACACTGTTGCTATGCAACAGGCAGCACTCCCAAAGTAATCCCAGGCGACAAATGCTATGAGAACAAATACGCAGGGCCTCAGAGACCAGGGCAAGAGCAGAACAGCTGTGGAAATCAGTGCACCGTATGGAAGTTGAAGCTCATCATTATTTATATTATGGTTTATACAAAGCAGCATTACCTTCATAGCAGTCTCTGACCGTGTCAAAGTAGACATAGTACTGATCGTTGGTGAAGAAGAGGAGGCTGAGCCATGAGTCAAAAGCATAGATAGGGACGATGAAGAGGATGCGCACTATATGTCTCTGCTCGTTTGGAGAACTGTAGAAGCGCAAGTGCATGTAGATCTGAAACAGAGACAACAGTACAGTAATTCATAACAGACTGGGGTCAAAGACAGGAATTCCACTACTACAATTAAACTAGACAGTGTGACACACAGTAAACTAACAGCTTTAAGGAGTTCACCACTCTAATGATTCATTCACAACAATGCTCAGGTTTTATTATGATAAAGACAGTACATTTGGTCATTATTTTATTGAGTACAATGATCCGTTATTCGATATCTGGGAGTGGTAATATGTGAATCTCTAGGGTTAGCAGTTCATTCAATGTTGAAATTAGAGTAAGGTGCTTTCAATCAGTGGGATAATCAGGAGTAGTAGAGAAAGGTTACAATTCAATCCATAAAAAGAGTTTCAAATCCACCAATAGACAGAACAAATTGGAGACCACTGATACCTTCTCCATTAGTCAAATAAAACCAAACCAAATAAAAATAACTCCAAAAGCAAGGCATGTATAATAGAGTGCAAGTTCATAATGGAACCCAGGTTAAAACCCCTTCACAAATAACCTGTGAATTATTTTATCATTGTTGTGGGAGTTTAGAAGGTACTGATGTAGGTTTGGGTGAGGCGGATTTGAGAGCTGTGTAGTACATGTATTTTATATGTCCACAAGGAAGGTGTCAGTGATGGTTTTCTGTATAACTGTCAGGTCAGCAGTCCTCCCCATGATTGTGAATTCTACTGAACCAGACTGAGAGACCATATAAAGGCTCAGGAACCCTTTGCAGGCGTTTTGGATTAATTAACTGATTAGTGTGAGACCCTTTGAGCCAACAAAATTGAACCTTTTCATAATATTCAAATTTTCTAAGATTTTGTATTTATGGTTTTCATAAGCTGTAGCCATAATCATCAAAATTATAACAAATAAAAGGGTTGAAATATTTCACTTTGCATGTAATGAGTCTTTATGACATACTAGTTTCACCTTTTAAGTTGAATTACTGAAATAAACAAACTTTTGCACAATATTATAATTTTTCGAATTTTTACCTGTATTCTAGGAATTTGCCCGTCATGGACCAGTTGTGCAAGCTGCATGACAGGGGCTTCATTTCTAACTAAAGGCATCTCTCTCACTGGTGTTACTGTTTACAAGTCCAACATTAGAAGCCTGAACAACAAATTCTGTACATTGCAGGGTTAAAAGGAGAAAGCCACTGCACTCTAACATGAAACTTGCTTCTTGACTGCGAAAGGTCAAGACAGAAGGCTATTGGAAAAATGTTTCATGGACAGACGAGACCAACATAAACAGTAACGTTGTCATCATCATTTTCTTCTTTTGCTGCTTGGTCGGGTGGTGGGGGAAGCAGCCTAAGCAGTGAGGTCCAGACGTCCCTCTACCAGGGGGACACTGAGGTGTTCCCAGACCAGCCAAGAGACATAGACCCTCCAGCATGTTCTGGGTCGACCCCAGGGTGTCTTCCCAGTTGGACATGCCCGAAACACCACACCAGGGAAGCGTTCTAATCAGATACCCGAGCCACCTGAACTAGTTCCACCGTTTTCCGGTTGAGAACCATGGCCTCAGACTTAATTTATGTAAAGTGCTATGTTTGGAGAAAGGAAGCACTGCATTTCAGCATAAGAATATCCTCTACCAAAGAATGATTAAAGGAGAAGCAATTTAATTCCTGACGTCAATCCAATACAAATTACATGCAAAAATTTCATGTGAGAAAATCCAACAACGGCTCAAAGCTGAAGCTCATCTGTACAGATAAATGGGTTAAATTCCTCAAACCCAGTACTTACACTTACACTGTTACCAGAAACGTTTAGCTCTAGTTATTGCTGCACAAAGGTTCATATACGTTTAACATCCACAGATATGTAATATTGGATCTTTTTCATCAATAAGAAATAATAGAAAATTCTAACAGGTTCACAAACTTTCATGAATGTCTGTATGCGAGTCAGTGTGTGACATGAACTGAAAAACTGTTGTTAATTCAAAGCCAGCAGCTCTTACTGTAAAAGACCCCTGCACGACTTTCCCTGGACAATAGACAGCAGTTCTTAGTAAACTTTTTGATTAAAAACATGCACCGAAGTAATCTACATTGTATTCATGTACAAAATATACAACACTCAAACTTTTCCTGTATAATCAGTTTTAGTTACCTAGTGCATAAACACAAACTATTTGATGTTAACAAATGCAGCTTTTTGTAATAATAATATTAATAATTCTATATTTTACTGGGTTCATTAATTTCCCCCTGACTGTGCCAGTGTGTGTCGTCCTGCTTGAGTGGACAGCAGTGCCACAGATTTTCACCCCCGCAGAAGTTTCAGGCCAGTGAACTTCATACTGTTGTTTTTTGTTTATCTTAGCGAATGTTAGGCTAATCGATATTTCAGCTATTTTAGGCTCAGGGTGAAGGATAGGTTAAGGATAAATTGGGGTGATAATTTCCTAAAATGGTATTATTCATGGCGGCACATAAAATAAGCACAAACTGTCGCTGTCTGCATGGCACAATCAAACGGATTGGCAGGTTCACATGATATCCTCCTGGTGGCACTGACCACAAACTGCTGTAAAACTCATAAAAATGCAAGCGGTGTGAAACTTCAGCTCTGCAGTCAGAAACCTTCTCAGCCTGGCTGGAAAGATTAGATTATTCGGCTGTCAATCAAGCATCCTCATTACAAAATTAAGACCAAGCAGTCGAATTTTGCTAACTGTGTAATCTAACATCACATAGATTGGTAGTACTTTATCATGATAAGTTTGAATAGTAATTCAGGTCGGTACCTGGTGGCAGGTGAACAACAACGCTGTCCACACAAAGAAGCCAGACACAGCCTGTGCTGTGGTGGTCATGAGGAAAATGGGCTGATCAGGGGTGAGAAGTGGAGCGTCGGGGAGCCATGAGATGTTGGGTCCAGCAGGGGACACTGTAGCTGGAGATCCTGGAACCATTGTGGCTACTGAGGCCTCACCAAAGCGCTCTGAGAAGGGTACGTCACGTCTCCAGAGCCTGGGGATCTGAAAGGCATCAGGAGGATTACGCATGTACAAAGATGCATTCAAAAACATCAACGGCAAAGCTCAATCAGTTCAGCTCCATCAATGGAAGGATTTACTTGTTGCTAAGAACCCTAGCATATAATCTAATACATTGGATATGTATAGCTCCTCCTATAAACAAAGAGAAAAACATCACTTTTGCTTTCTTGGACCACAATTATGGCAGCAGCAGTAGTAGGATCTTGCTTCTGACAATATGGTAGGTAAAGCCTGTTGGACTTTTCCACCCAAGCCTACTGGCTCATCCGGCGGTCGCTTATCCTCTGGTGTCCATAGTGTAAAGCGACAGGTTACCCTCTCAGTACTTTCACTGGTACCCATTTTTACTTCTTGATAGACAGAGGCACACCCTTGCCCAAAGGTCTTAGCACAGTGGGGATCTAACAGGGATTCCAACCCACCAGCTCTTGATCATGAGTCCAGCACCCTAACCACTATACCACCGTCCCCACATATGGTGAACACCTTAGAATAATAATTTTATTCAATCTAAAAAAACACAAACAGCATAAGAAATCAATTTACAGCAGAAGAATCAGTTTTGGCAAATTGTTTAATAAGATTAAAGAAAAAATTACAAAAGCTCTTGATCAAAATAAAAGTCAAGTATTTGGGAACACTTCAAATGCCCGAGCTGACATCTTATGCCATCACCCGGAGCTAAAAGAAACGAAGCAGCAGGCACGACCGACTCCTGACCAACACACACTCCATCACTTATAGAATAAAGTATTTAGTTGTGAAATTGGCACCCATTGTTTGTAATGGTTATGAATCAAATATCAGTTTGAATCGAATCGTCACCCCAAAATTGAATTGAATCGTGAGTTGTTGTTAGATTCACATTCCTAAAATATACACCCATTCATTCATTTTCTGAACCGCTTAATCCTAATTAGGGTCGCGGGGAGGCTGGTGCCCATCTCAGCCGACTCTGGACGAGGGCAGACTACACCCTGGACAGCTCGCCAGGCCATTGCAGAGCAGAAACACACTGACAGCAACTTAATGGTCTTCTCTTTACGAATGACAGCAATGTTTCTTTTCTATGCCTCTCACCACAGACAGTGACAGACATCGCCGGCCTTGGATAACCCAGTTATCTGCACTAAGGGGACAGCAGTGACAACCCGGTGGCAGTGGGGCTTGAACCCCCGACCTTGGGATCAGTAATACAGCACCATGGCACCGGGCCAACACTGCCCGGCCAAAAACATATAGTTTATTGGCATGCCTTTAGCCTTAAAATAAAAAATAAAAATAAAATTTGAATTTGAATTTAATTATGGTTATTTATCTCCATAGCATTGTTTCAACAAGCTTAAACAAAATCACAGCATTTATTTCCATCCAGTATTGGGTTCATTTGTCACTGACATCTTGAATGAATGATGGGGAAATGTAACCACTCCATAAAGTCTTCTCCAGCACATCCCAAAGACTTTCAATAGGGTTCAGGTCATTTTGGGAAAATGATTCCTCAGGCTCCCTGAGCTACTCTATTATTATTTGGGCTCTAATTTTATATACGTCCCAACAGGGAGGAAAAAGTCGATTAATGGTAATAACCTGCTCATTCTGTGCATTCAGGTCATCAGCTGAGTTCATTTTAGTGCCACATCATGTTGCTGAGCCTCGACCGGTCGAACTGAAGCAACAATGCCATGCAGATTATGCTCTATAAATAAAGCAAAAGGCACTCCAACAAAATATTAGTGTGTGCAACTGTTTTTTTTTTGTTGTTGATGTTTGTTTGTTTGTTTTGGCTGAGCAGTATATTCTTTTAAACTAGAAGTACACTACCTGTCCAAAAAAATCCCTCGTTGAACTTTACTATGCAAATACTTAAGACCTTTGATTGAATAATTACTACAGTGATGAATATATTTTGGGTAGCAACCCTAATTGACCTACTGCTACGTCCCACCTCATTCAAAACAATGGCAGAAAGGCAACTGATGGAGTTTTCACAGCAGGCCTAATATTTGTTTTGGAAAGAGGATCTCTTCAGTCAGGCAGAAAAGACTGTAGTTCTCAATGGAGCAGTATGTCCATTTTGAAAAAGTTTACAGATTAACCCATAATTCATAGCAGGCACTGTCCAAGCCTGGAGGTAATCTTTTTATCTAGGGTGTAATTCAGTTGGTCATGTAGAGCAAAGTTAATTCATTCTACTAGGGTTGAAGGGACGCTGGAGCCTATCTCAGCCAACTCTGGGTGAAGGAGTGGCACACCCTGAGCAGCACATCAGTCCATCATATTGTGAGCTTGGATCTGCACTCAGTGACTGTGAAGACGACTTTTCGCTGCTGGTGATATAAACTCTCTTGTTGCAGTTATCTAGGACTTACAGTTGTGGTATAACCAACCGAACTACATGTTGGACTGTAATGTGATTTTCTTATGTGGTTTGTATTTTATGGTTTCCTCCTGAGCCTGGTTACTCTCAAGGTTTCTTCCTCGTGTCAACTGAGATTTTTTCCTTGCCACTGTCGCCGCAGGCTTGTTCATTAGGGATGTGTAGGGGGTTGTAGAGAAATTTTTAGATTCCTCCCTAATTTAATTTTACTGTGTAAAGCTGCTTTGTGACAATGTCAATTGTAAAAGGTGCTATACAAATAAAACTGAATTGAATTGAATATTAGAACAGCCAATTAGCCTGCATGTGCATGTCTTTGAACGGTGGGAGGAAACCAGAGTACACAGAGGAAACCCACTGAAGCACAAGGAGAAAATGCAAACTCCATAAAAAAAGCCCTCACCGAGCCTGGGGATTGAACCCAGAACACTTTTGCTGTGAAGCAGACATTTTAACCAGGCTCGGTATAGTTACGTGGCAACACAGTAAAGACAGCTTACAATCTTAATGTACCGAATGACCAAGTTACCTCATCAGTGAAGGTTTTCCTTCACTAATACCACAGACATATTCTAGATTGACAACGGCAGAATTCATCATTTTCAAATTGTGGAAATATGGTTCAGGTAGAACGATGAATCATTTTTTCACACTTTAACTTTAACCCCAGTTAATAAATGTCGACAAACTAATAAAGGCCAAAGGAAGCCCAAAAAATGTTCTAGGGAGAAAATAACCCATAAGGCCAGGCAGTGTATGTAAAATATGGAAATGTGTTGATCTGTTTTAACCTTTCATGATTTTTGATGATCTTTCATGTTTTTTGTTATAGCTCTTTAAATGTTTTATGGATTTAAAACAATTAGAGAATGTGATGTTTTACAGTGAGGCTAAAGAGGAGCTTCAGGTTATACAGATGAATCTATAAATCGTGTTCACAGACACCTGTCAGAGGCCCAGGTCAACCTGAGCCGGATGCTGTTGATTCCTTGCCTCAGCTGTCTAAGTCCACCCTCAGACCAACCCACAACACACCCTCTTTGAATATCAGACAGCTCTTTGGCTCCTGGTGTTCATGGCATAGCGAAATCCTATGAACAATTCATTTTTTTAATCTAAAATTAAAAGAATCCTAACATGATCCATTAAATATGTTTTACAGATCAGACCCTTAACTGAGGGGCATCTATTTACTTTTGACATGTTTCTTGACGTGAAAAACAAGCGTTCCACTTTCTATAATACAGCATACAATACACTTACCTGAACGGTGTACATCGACACCGTGACGGTGACCAGTCCGATACTCGACACGAACAACTGACTTCAGGGTTTTGTGAAAGTTTTGTGTTAAAGGGTTCTGAAGTGCACTAGAGAAGTAAAGCAAGCTGTGAAATACCACATACCAAAGAGCTGGGTGTATCTGGGACTGTAACCATGCAGCACAAAATCAGGAATTTAAAAAAACAAACACAGGATAACTACTGACACACACTGACCAATAGAGAGGCTGATTTGAAATGCACGGATTTACTGACAACTGGGTGAACTGGTCACTATGGAAGTAGTGGGCGGGGCTTCAAATAGGCCTATAGCGTCACACGCGCTATTTACACACACGCATACACAGAGAGAGAGAGAGAGAGAGAGAGAGAGAGAGAGCGCTGTACAGTAGTGCTAAATGATACAGTATAAACAAAATTCGGTATATCAGGAAATGCAATGAATTCAACATAACAATAATAATAATAAATCATGATTACTCTGAATTATAAAGAGACTGAATCATAGAATTAGTGATTTAAATATACTGCGTTATCATAACCACACTGCTACTACCTAAACAAACTAACGGTTTATAACCTATTACACACATACATTATACAT
>JBCNYG010000019.1:24612283-24626105 GCA_039654305.1 Porochilus rendahli
CCCCCCCCCCCCCCCTCCCCCCCCCCCCCCCCCCCCCCCCCCCCCCCCCCCCCCCCCTCCCCCCCCACCCATTTACATTCACATTTACTTGTGCAACACATGCACACACAGAAACGGACACTCTTCCTTTGGTGCAATAACTTCATTCTATGGTGTAATAACCTCACTCTATAGTGTACATAACCTCATTCTCACATATAGTGCAATAACTTCTAAAAATTATATTCTATACAAGCCATATTCAGCTCTTTATATTTAATATATTACTTAATTTTTATTCTTTTATATATTAGCGAAGTGTTTACTGTTTATTCTTTATCTGTGTGCTGCTTTTTTATATCTGTGTACTGCTTTTCTTATGTGCTGCTGGAAATTTAAATTTCACTGAGGGAGTCATCCCAAAGGGATCAATAAAGTTAAGTCTAAGTCTTAAGCCATGTTTGGAGTTATTGTCCGGCTGCATCACCCAACATCTTTTGAGCTTCAGCAGGCAGACAGCCACCATGATATTATCTTGTACAATACCTTGATAAGCTTGGTAATTCTCTTTCCCCTCAGTGACAGTAAGCCGTGCAGGCCACAAGGCAACAAAGCAGCATTAAATCTTGACGCACCTTCCACTGTACTTCACTGCTAAGATGGTGTTTTCATGTGCATGTTTTACGTACATAGTGCTGTGTTCCTACTGAATAATTCAACCTTAGGTTTGCACATGGAAGAGTCAGGAAAAAATTTCTTAGCCTGTTCCTAGATTCCATCCAGCCTTTAGTTGTTACTCGAGGGATCTTCTTTAATTTTTTTGGAAGATTCTGTGTTGAACCTTCGTGGTTATCTTAGTTGGGTGCCCAATTCTAGAGAGAAGAAACTCAACTACTATACAGTCTCCTTTCTCACTGTGGACTGTTGAACTTCTTAACTGAGATTACTTTGCAAACCTTTCCAGCTTTATGCAGAAAAACAATTCTTGATCTTATGTCTTCCAAGACCACATTTATTTTCATGAAGTATGATTCAAATCAAAAGTTGCATCTTGTGAACAGCAAACTGAAAATGTTGAGTGTTTTTAAATGAAGTTTTACTGATTACACTCCACGTTTGCTAATCCATGTCTCCAATGAACTTTTATTGATGTCATTTACCTAGGGATTCACATACTTTTTCCAACATACACCGTGAACGTTTGAATGACGTATCCAATATGGCAGGAACAAGCAATAACTCATGTTATTGGTTAAAAAAGGTTGCGTTTGTTCATTATTGTAAGATAGATGAGGATCAGACCATGGTAAGATAGATTTATACGTAAATGCAGGTAAGTCCAAAGAGTTCACTTACTTTTTCTAGCCACTGAATGCATGATAATATTGAAATGATGTTGAAATCAGCAGATAATTGGTTAAAATAATTGCCAGTTAATTGATTTAACCAATAATATAAATAGATATCATAATAAGGGATTCTATAATTCAAAAAATGTTTAGGCAACACAGGGCAGCTGCAAATTCTCCAGCTGAACACACACACACACATCGCTATGTATTTTAAAGAGTGTCTGCAATTTGAAAACCATCCACACAATTGAGTGTTTGGCAGTGGGGCAGGGGACCTTTAGGAACCATGATGAATACTATCTTCTCGACTGGAGAACCGCTTTCTCCCTCTCACATTGAAAAAGGTTTCTCAAAATATGCTATATGCTACAGCAAGCAGCAAGGCAAAGGGATTTCACTGAATTTAGATCCATAGAACCAACATATCTGATGAAACCCAGCCTATTTATGTGTCTTAACCAAATTGCCCCATTAAATGTTGTTTTGATTTACTGTTTTCCGCACATGCGCAGGTGCTGGGTTGGCAAAAGAAAATGGAATACAATAGAAAACTCAAAACAAATTAACTTTCTTGTATAAAGTTGTATTGTACAAATATCCTGATAAACCAGTTACTAGTGGAAAAAAGCTTCCTGATCGATGTAGCATCACTCATAAAAACACTGAATGTAAACGGCTGAATGCAAACTTTCAGGATATAGGATTTGTGAATGAATTTTCTTTATAAGAACCTCAAAAGACAGAAAGTTAGGATGTGTAAAAAACACTTACAGGATATGCAAGGTGAGATAAGTTGAACTGAGATTCATTATAAAAAATATGATAAATATTCTTTATCATAAAAGTATTCAAATTGGAAAATACAAAAAAATAATAATTAAAGAGTTCAATACATGTGTGAATCGAACACAATAGCGACTTTGTTTTCTTTCACCAGCTTGAAGAATCCAGTTTGCTGGATCAGCTGACTGGTGACATCACCATTCCATTGGTCTATACAAAATAACAAATGCTGTCATTAGGAAAAATATTAAGTCAAATTACTTCCAAACGAATGAGCTACTGAAGTTGGACAGTGTCATAGCCATGTGATATTTTTAACAGCACACTTTACAGATCACCATGGATAACACATATAACATGGATATAATAGCAGCCACCAAAAATAAGTTAAAAATTTCAAACCCAACTATGCTGTATTCAAGGAAAAGCTGCAACTCCTATTCTCTGCCAAAAATTGACAAAGCTCCCTGAAAAGGGCTTTATAAACAACCAGTTCCATCAAAGTTTAAGAAGTGATATTAAATCAATATTAATTTGTGCACTACATAAAGTTCTCTTCACTACTAATAAATTAGTTTACAGCAATACAGGGTTCAACTCAATTGATAAACATGCACAGTGATTGGTTAAAACTAATATTAAGATTTAGGCACATCCTAACGGCAAAGCTCTCGACAGACATCTCTACTGATAGTGTCCGAACCTGGATTTGCTTTGCAGTCAATAACCTTTCACAAACTGTTTTCAGCGTTCATTTGTATTACCTGTCTTTTTAGTTTGAGAATCCATTTAACAAGTTCATGTTATGTCAAGCTTCTGATATCAGCGCTTGCTCCATAAACATTTATTCAACTGCAGTGCTGGTTTGTGAGCCTCTTTTTTGGCTTTCAGTTTGGTTATTAATAATAAATATTTATTTTATTGTTAATTTTTATAAAAAAAAAAACATTTTAAGGTGTCACAAAAATGGCCATGCCAAAACATGTGTCCATTATTTAATTCAAGCATTATTCACTTGGGATAATGACTTCTAATCCCCAGAAAGCAGACCAATCAGATCATGCTGATTCTGTGTAGTATATCTGCTCTGACAGAGAAAAATAAAGAAAGACATTTATGGAGCTTTCTGGTATTTTCCATTTCATGTACTCTCATTGCAAAATCTTAGCAATCAAAAATAATCCAAACCATAATTTATTAATGGTATGATCCAGGCACATGTAGTCATAATTTATGTATTGTATTAATTTCTATTTGTATGCATCTGTAGATACCATATAAAAGTGAAATATGGAATAACAACATTGGTTCAAAACTCCCACAGTAGTGCACTTTCAAAAACAGCTGAACCCAGCCTAAATTTAAGCCACATTGGAAACAAAGCCAGTAGACATTTTATATGGATGTGTCACTGAAACCAATCAACAAGTTAAGAAAAGCAAAAATAAACAAATAAATAAAAATTAATCAATAAATGAATAAAATAATAATAAAAACTAAAAATAAAACTAATAAAAGTAATGTACCTGAGGCGACAGGAACTGATGAGGCACTTGCGCTCGCACAGTTGGGTTGATGGGCGGCATGCCTGGCTGGTGCCTGGGCTGTGCCATTCCGCCACCGCTACCAAATATATGACCACCCATCTGCAGAGAGAGCATCATCAGAAAATGTAGAGATAAACATAAAATCTAGGGTCTGCATACAAAAGGACTAAAGGGTATAAAGTGCTTACCAAGACAGAGAACTTACATCAGAAAAGAGGGAGAACAAAGGGGTAGTTTTGGGGTGATAATTGGATTTGGGTAATGAAGGATTATACAGGCAATAATTAAAATTGGCCAGAGGTGATGCAGTGAAATTAAGATGGGCTAAGAGATATACAGTGGCACAGCCTTACTTGTCTAGGGGGATTGGGGTGGTTGTAGAGGGGAGAGGGCTTGAAGACAGTGGATGGAGAATATGTAGAACAAGGCCCCTCCTCCCCAAGGCACCCATCCTGATTGGTGAAAGGCATGGTCTGCTGATCAAAGTGAAAGCAAAGCAGACAGGGCCAAATACAGGATTTGATAAAGAGGAAATAGGTGTAACAGAGGGATATGTACATGAAATCAAGACATTTGAAAGAGGAGAACATAAGGATATATAGGGCAATAAATAATCAGAAATACAAGAAAAGGCAAGAGACCAAGAGAAAAAGTCACAACTTATGAAAATTTACCTTGTCATAATAAGGCCCAGTCTCAGCAGGCCCCACATCTTTGGAACCAGGTGAACGGAAGACTATTCCACTTCCACGCCCTCCTTTGCGCATCTCTGCATTGTAGTCACTCAAACCCATACCTCGTTTATCTCCATCCATCTTTTTATCTTGAGGAGGGCCAGGGGCCAGGTCCAATGGACGGCCAGTAGGGTCCTCTCCCTGTAAAACAACCAACTCCATTAATTTAATGGGTTCAAACTATTTTAAGAAGTACTACACATATTAATCAATATTAACATATTTTCAGTTATTCATGAAATACTAACCATAAGCCCCATGTTTGAAAACTGTCTAGTCACAGGGTTCATCCAAGAGTCGCCTCCCTTTACTGATCCCTGATAGTGACAAAGGATAGATTATTTAATTCTAAACATCAAGTGTAACAGCTTTCTTCACAATTAAATACCACTGATACATTCTTATTTAAGCTGGTACAACACAAACTGAATTTCATAGATAACTTGGTATACCTTGTTAGCCTTCTTGCCTCCCCAGCCCCCAGAGTTGTATGAAGAGCTACTGCCTTGAGATCCAGCACTGTTCCACACAGCACCGCCTTCATCCTCATCCTCCCAGCTAGAGTGACGAGAGGCACTGACAGAGCCTTCTCTCTCACCCCAGCCTTCTTGCATAGACTTTGAACCTACACAAACAAGGATAACCACTAAGCTCACTGGCTGGGAAAATTAGATCTTTCAACTCTGGTCTATAAAATTTTTCCATGACTTTACACTAGCACTTGATGTTGGACAGCACTGTATTTGACATACAAAGACCAGTCATAACCCTAAAAATATTGCAACCACTGGTAGACGAACTGAATAACACTGATTAGTTCCTTACAGTAGCACCAAGGAGAATGAACACTCAATTCTCAATCTGATGTATTGGAAGCAGGAAAAATGAGCAAGCGTACCGATCTGAGTGACTTTGAAAAGGGCCACATTGAGATATCTAAACAACCAGGGCTATGCATCTCCAAAATGGCAGAATTTGTGGGGTGTTCCTGGTATGCAGTGCTAAGTACCTGCCAAAGCTGGTCCAAGGAAGGAAAACCAGTGAAGTGGCAAAGGTGTCATGGGTGTCCAAGTCATACTGATGTGAGTGGGGAGTGAATGGTAGTACTGTATGTCTAAAGCTACAATGCCACAAACTGCTAAAACTGTTAATGCTATAACTATACTATAACAGACATGTGTCAGAACAGAGTGCATTACTGTACATGTCAGACCAGTAGGGTAATGTTATGCCTGATCAATGTACAGCTACATTTTTTACCATACACTTAATACCATAATTTTTAAACTACTGAGAAGTGAACAGTGATTATCTCATTAAAATAAAATCTGTTATAGAGCAGGGTATTTAAGGTAGCAAGTGAACAATCAGTCCTCAAAGTTGTGTTGGAAGCAGAAAAAAAAGGGCAAGTAAATATGGACAGCTGGATGCATGTGTATCGCTTTTGTGGGGAAGAGACTAGAATTTATGTGGTTGTTACTTTGATATATAACATCTAATAAAACACTGTTGTACACCAAGTACATCCCTTTATGGCTATTTCTCTAACAGTAGTAGCCTCTTTCAGCAGGACAATTCACCCTGTCATATGGGGGAAAAATGTTCAGGAATGGTTTCAAGAAAGTTTGGCTCCAAAGTCACCATTTGTGGTATGTGCTGTACAAACATGTCCAAGCCGTGGAGGATCCACCTTGCAACTAGTAGGGATTAAACGATGCCTTTGCTGTGAACCGTTTTGTGCCAATACCACAAAAACACCCTCACAAATCTTGTGGCATTCTGGCCTTGAAGGGTTAGAGCCATTTTGGTGACAAGTAGGACCAAGACAATAACAGGCAGGTGGTTTTTATGTAACGGGTGATCAGTATGAAGTTCAGACATTTTTTTTTTATCTGGTGACAGTATTCCAGTAAATCCTGTTTTTGTAGAGATTCTGATTAATGTCGCCAGACAATAATAAAAGTCAGTTTACTGCATGTCATACTGTGTATGGTTGTTTTCTTCAGACCAGTGAAATCTGTGGGTTTTTTAGTTGCTCTTAACCATGACGCCAGTTACACTAAACATTTACTATGCAGATGTCCGTATGCCATGTAACATTGTACTGTCAACATCAGCACCTGTGACAATGTGTGTGTGGGCATTTGCAATTTGGGCAATGTGCAAGCATTTGCAACGGGCAGCAAAGACAATTTTTAAACACTTTCATCGGGCCTATAGCACTGAATTACTTTACTGAAGTATTTTAAGAGTCTCTGATGATTTTAACACAGAATGTGATGTTTGCTTTCAAATCCAAAGCACATGTAATGACAAATGTGTCTTAATGTTGATTGTGCGATGTCATGTTGCATACTGACTCATAGGAGATACTGCTCATTCCTGCTGCAGATATATCCTCCTTTTGTTCACAACAGGAAGAGTCCAGAAACTTTTTGATTGCACCTTAAAGTAGGAGTGTAGTTTCCTTACCAGACTTGACTGAGTTGGGGGGATTTCCCCAACCTGATGCATTTCCAGTGTCATCTGGATCACCCCAGCCTGCGGACGTATCAGCAGGTTTGCCCCATGCTGCAGTGCCATTATCCACACAGGGACTAGAGGGAGAGCTGATTCTCCCCCATCCAGACGATGCTAGTAAATCAGTCAATGGCAGACACACAGAAAACACTCAATATTACATTATTTGTTGGCAACATCTATGTATTCACATGCTAAAAAAGGCTCAAGATTTGGTGTCCATATACACTTTGGAACTGAAGGCCATGCCAAGATCTAATGCCCTCACTAAGGCCTTCAGAAAAAAAAGTTATGCCTAGATATCTAAATATCTTAAAACAATTCCACAGCAATGAGAATAACAAGTGGTATAGATGAATGCCAATTGGTCTAACACAAGCAGCCCAAGAAAATTCAAAACAGACTGACTGATTGATGCAAAAAGAAGTCTCCATGAACCCCAAATTTTAATCACAGCAACTGTAGGTAACTTGCAAATGTTGGCAAGAAAGTGTACGCGTCGATGATTAGAAAAAGACTACACAAATCTTATCCACACAGGAGGCATGCCTATTTTCCACATGACTGTATTACAAGCTATTAACAGACTACTCACTGCATTAGTAAATAGTCTCCACGTGTGCTAAGTAAAGCAAAAAAATGTGCTTGTTCTACATACGTAGTGCTCCTTTTCAACTGCCAGGTTAATTGCTGTACATCCATCTACAGAAATCTAGTAATCTACCAACATGTACAGAGTAGTTGTGGCTACCATGTTGAGTTTTAATAAAATGTCAAATACCACTCTTACCTGGGCCCTTATTGGAAGAATGTGAGAGGCTCATGTCCCTGTTCCCAAGGCTTGTAGGCACTCTTCCAGGCATAGGAGGGGGCGCCTGCTGCTGAGACTGCATTGGCTGCACCTGTCCAGATGATCCACTGTTTTTGTCCCAAAAATTTACATAATTGTAGTTATTGGGATCACCCCATGCAGATGTTCCATCATCTATTTCCTTCTTCCTACTAATAGACTGTGGAGAAGGTTCTTCCCAGCCGCTTGGCTCTGAACAGCTCCCAGGACCACTGGATATCTGGGGTATGGGCCCTGAGGTCCACCCTGAACTTTGGCTTGGGGCCGAAGGACCTCCTTGTCTTCCCCAGCTCCCTTGCATGGCCCCTGTGTCCAGTGCCTGTGATGGCTGGGGCTGTGATTGTTGCTGCTGTTGTGCCTGACCTTTCAGTGAGGTCGACTGGCTGTTTGGCATCTGTGAAGTGTGTACATTCCCACCCCAACCCGAGTGAGATTTACTACCTAGCTCCCCCCCTCCCCCAACTCCGGCTGTGTCAGTACCTCCTGATCCCCAAGCTTTCCTTGGTGTTCCTTCATCCCAGCTTCCCCATGTACCTACTTCTGAATCTACACGTGTACCTCCATTATCCTTCCCATCACCCCAATTTCCACTGCTTACTTTGGTGTCCCGCTCCCCCCATTCACTACCACTTCTCTGGCCCCATTTTCCCCCATCCCCTCTGCCCATTTCATTCCAACCTCCAGTCCCTTTCTCATCTTGATTATTGCCCCATTCTTCACCACCTCCTGCTTGACTACCCTGTTTTCCAAAATCTCCCCATGCACTGGATCCACCACCTGTCACTTGATCTCTCCACTCTGAACCCTCACTGCCCCAACCTTTCCCTTGGCTCTCAGATGAACCTAACTCTACCCAGCCCCTTGAAGGCTTGCTCTGACCTCCTGCTAGCTGACTCACTGCACTACTAGATTGTGAAACACCAGGGTTTGGGATACTGTTAGCAGCTGGCTGTGGAACTCGATTAGGCAGAGAGGAAGTACTGCTGCTGCTACTACTACTGTTATCCCAGCCTTCACGGGGTGAGACCGATGCTAGGACTGAACTGGAGTTCGGGTTGGTGTTCTGAGGTTGACCAGGATGCAAAGATGACGATGATGGGGCAGTGGTTGAAGTGACAGTAGAGTATGATGGAACATGGCTTGAAGCAGAAGATCTGGCACCACCTGCTGTTCCCGCTTCTCCTTCCAAGTCCCATGCCACATTTTGTCGAATCTGTGTCTGGCCCCATCCTGAGTTGGACAGCACTCTAGGGTCCAGGTCAGGCCGGTTGAGCAGATTCTGTAAGGCCACTTCAGGATTGGGAGGCTGATAAGAGCGGTGGTGGCCATGGTGCTGATTGCCATTTCTTGAATTTCCCCCACCACTGGAGGATGAGTTGCCTCCTCCAGCCCTGGTTCCTTGTCCTCCCCACTCATTGGAGTCTCCTGTACCTCCATCTCCTGAACCTTTCTGATTGTCCCAAGCTCTTGTCATAGTTGAAGTTGTGGAGGAAGAAACTGAAGGGTTTCCAGCACTACCACCACTGGTGCTGCTGTTACTGCTAGAGCCATCTCCATTTCCCCTATCTGGATTGCCAACACTACTTGAATTACCCCATTCTCCAACTCCGCCATTCCATGCTCCCTGAGATCCAGTGCCCCATGTACTCCCACCCACAGGCCCTCCTCTGTCGTCCTGTCCACTGAACCCCCATGAGTTTCCACCATCAGCAGATACAGAACTACCCCCTGCTCCACCCTCCCATGCATCAGTTCTTGAGGCACCCGTTTTGGAATTTGAAGGAAAAGGCTGAGCCCTCCACGTAGATGAAGAGGTGGAAGAAGAAGATGCAGAAAGATCCCCTCCTCCAGTACTTCCACAGTCTCCATCACCCCCATCCATTACTGCTGTGTTTTTTGGTCCGGTTCCTGGCTCCAGTAGTGTACCACCCCATTCTCCTCTACAGGATGGCTCCATGTCTCTATATTGCATTTGGTGAAGTTGATGCTGATGAGAGGCTTGATTCACAGAAGTGGAGTTGTTGGCAGACAAGGACGTTGAGCTTTGGAGAGGAGTAGAGCCACCCTCTGTTGCAGCTGCTCCAGCTCCATCTGGTACAAGGGCTGGCCAGGCAGAGGGGTTGGCATTAGGGTTAAAGTTGGCACCTGGAAAGCCACAGTTGACACCAATGGAGCATTCAGTCCCTGAAAGAGGGGAAGCTTTGGATCCTGCTGCTACTGAATTTCCACCTGTGGCTCCCTGGGACCCCCAAACAACACTACTAGGCTGCATACATTCATTGGTTGAACAGGAGGACGTAGGTGGAGAGGGGCTACCAGAACTGACACCTTTTACACCTTCACTTACTCCTCCCACAACTTTCGATTGTTGCCTTTCACCCCATGAGGCACAACAGTTTGGCATTCCATTGCCATCTGCACCTCCAGAAACGGCTTTATCTCCTGTTTTGGCTCCATCCCCAGCAGCAATACTTGGCCATTCCTCCAGGTCTGACCCGTCCACGATCACCTTCTCCCTGCCCTGAGAGAGGGGTTGGCTGCCAGAGCTCACCCCCCACATGGAATTTGCATAATTTGTAGTAGTAGAAGAAGCAGCGATTGATGAGGAGGATGATGAGTGGGGCAGGGTGGAAGCAGCTGGACCTGCAGAACCCAAACTGGTATCTGTAAATATAAAAGAATATTTTCATTTTATAAAGTTATTAATACATTTAATTATAGATTAAAATGAAGAAATACTTTATTGTCTTGAAATTATTTCCCGTATTCCACAAACATGTTATCAAACATTCCACGTACATGTTATCACCAAAATGTGACCTATCTAAGCAGTCATAACATTATTAAATACTTTGTCGAACTTTAAATGTGATTTTCTCCAAAGTTGCATGTTTAAAAGGCTGAAAAGTCCAGGCAGGTTTTGGTTAGTTACTCCAAAACTAGACAAATATGTTAAAAAATTTGGTATAATTTTAAAACTTAGGAAATCAGCTATGAAATGGTACCAATAACTAAAATTAATCATTTCCAAATTAATTACCACTTTGCTGTGAGGGGTCACAAATATTATGATAACTTTTTTAACAAGGAAGTTCATATTATACCCACCAACAAGGTAATATTCAGTATTTTTCACTAAGCATAATATCTGAGTACTTGTTCACACAAACCCGATCAATGAATTGCAGCATGCAATGACAACCAAATTCTAGCGAGGGAAAAAAAGAAAACTGCTATTTCAAACCAACCCAGAATCCAACTTCAAGCCTTCTGAACCGAAGTCTACGGTGTTACCAAGTTGCATTACAAAGCCAGACAAGATTACTACGGGGAGTGGAGTTTATAAAGTATAAATATACAGGTAGAATAAAGATCTGTTCACAGACCACTTCAAAATTTTAATTGAGACTTCCTTGACCAAGTCCCCAACTGTGATACAACATTTCTATAAATCCATGTATTAGTTTTTGCATAATCTTGCAAGATCGTGCAAACACACAAACAAATTCTGCTAACACATACTGTATACCTCACTAAAAACATAACCTCCTTGGCAGAGGTATTAATAATTTTGATATGCTTAACATATACAGTGAACATCACCTTCACTCTATTCAACAAAGGCCTTATTCTCTCAAGTGTACAAGGAAAAACAAAAGCATGAAAAGTTTTCAGTCTATGCAGATTCTCCCCATGACTTATGGGTAATAATTTGAGTTACACCAAAATATTGGCATTCTATGGTAAACACAATCTATGCAGATTCTGGCCTGGACTAAGTGAGCCCCTCTGAGGGCTGTAGTAAATCAGGTGCCACTAAAGGTGAACACCATGTTGTATAGATTAGTAGTTGTCTTAAAACTACTTAAATCTGTGTGTTAAATTACATTTCTTCCAACCCTAAACTGTACTGATGAATTTAAAAAAAGGTTTTGCTTCACATGGTCTTGTGACCAACTCCAAATAATTATTAGTTTAATTAAAATAAAACATAAATTTTAGTTAAGATGAGTGTACATATGAGAAACTTAACTTGCTTTGATTACTTCTTCAAACTTAAGCAAAACGCCTGCTCTGCATTTGCCTGTGCTCTTGAATAAGTACAACAAAAAATAGCAGCGTTCGCCAAGCACAAATAAGATGGACACCAGTACTCCTGTTGTTGTGTGTGTATACTGGGGCTCACAGATGCACAACACATCCAATGATTCGCCTGTCTAAACTCCTAGAGGAAATAGCCACAGTAATTATTAAATATTGCACTCTCTACCAGTCCTCACCTAATTTTGTTTGTATTTAATGAACTTTCACACAAAAAGCATGTCTTTATACATAGGTGCAGCACATGTTTCTTTTGGTAATCTAAATACTAATTTACTCCATTTACCTCAAAATTCACACCAACGTATAAAAGACATCACACCTGTGCTGAATGAGTACTACTCCCTTGGGTTTATGGTTTGAATGGATTTCCGAGACAATAAATATTTTAATGAGAAAGTTCATGTTCTTGTAACAGCCAAAATAAAAGTGTGTAACTCAGTTTACTTCTATTTTAAATTCATCACACCTTTGTCCATGAGGTTGACTTCATTTTGAATGTACGTGTGGATCAGAGCATGCACTGGAGAATACGTTTAACTCAAACTATGCAAAAAAATGACTAACATCATAGGAGAATCGAGCCCAAAATGAATAAATGCAGCCAAGGTCCAAACCACCAGATCACTCTTTAAACCATGTAGTTAAGTCTTCTTCTGTAAACCAGGTAAAAAACGTTACCTGAGGCAGCGGCCACTGTTGCAGTGGGGCTGTCTCCCCCACTGTTGCCTCCTCCCAGCAGCATGGAGGACAATGGTGGCTGGCCCCTCTTCAGTAGCACTTTGTGGTCCTGCTGGCAACGGAATCGAGGGGGCACTTCACGGGGCATGTAGCGCTGTGGGGTCTGGGTACTGGGGGAGGGCTGTCCGTTGGCCACCGCCGACCGCTTAGCATTGTTCCCACCCTGAGGGGGGGCACCAGCAGCCGGGGTGGCAGTGGAGGATGTTGTGGAAGAGATAGGGCCAGGGCTGGGAGAGACCGAGCTGGGGATGGCAGGAGATTGGGCAGATGGGGTCTTGGTCAGTTCTGGCACTGTCATGGGAAAATCATAAATATTTTGAGGGATTAGAGAAAGAAACATTTTAAGTTAACCAAAATTTAAGACAAGATAAAAAACCTACAAAGGATGTAGCATTTGGGACATGTAGTATGAAGTAATATGATCAATGGGTTTAACCTCAAAGTAGGATTATTTAATAAAAAAATAAATAAAAATTTAAGCTTTACTTCAGTGATAAACCACCACAGAAAACAAATTCAAACCATAATGGAACATAAAAATTTACCTTTGTTTTTTGGCTCGACCACCTGAAATGTAAAAGGTATAAAGTGAACAAAGTGAACAAGCAACACAGTCATACACCATTTCACATCTTAAATGATTTGAACACTCACACAAACACACAGCTATAGATGATGGGCCAAGTGCTTTATGTGTTAACCTACTTACCCTGATGCCCCCGTTGCTCTGGAAAAAATTTATATATACTTTTCACCCTCAATTTACCGTACTTCGGATTTCCCGTACAGAATCCAGCACCTGACATTATTTGGTATTGTCGGATAAATGCTCGGACAAGTCCGGAAATAAATGATGGAAGTCCAGGTCGGTCATGACTTTCAAACATCTCCCCTGTCCGGCCTGTTCACCACTTCTCGGTCAGTGTCTGCAACTCCCGCTAAGTCATAATAGTGTAAGATTGCTGCTAAATAATGGTGATTGCCGGACCCATCATGGTTACTGCCCGGAAAAGGGTAGGGATCCCGAACCTCTGCAACTGCCCGACTTTTGAGGTTCCCAGACAGCCTATCCCCCCCTTGTAATCCAACAAATTGTGGGTGAAGTGTACACACAGATATACATACATACATACATATTACTCACACACTAACTCTCTCACTCACATGCTCACTCACACACTCACACACGCTCACTCACACACACTCCCTCACTTA
>JBCNYG010000019.1:24626205-24638675 GCA_039654305.1 Porochilus rendahli
CATACACACATACATACACACACACCCTCACCAATTAAAGCCTTTTATTCTGATTATCCCCAAAAGAAGTGGGTTTCTTACTGCCATACAGCTGTTGATCCTATAATTTCTGTTTTCACTGCACGCACATAAACGCGTTCTAAATTTTACCTATTAAACACAGCCATGCGTTCTACTGTCAACTGTTTATGATTCAACTTCAAGAATTTAATTGATTTTTGATAAAAAAAATTCCAATGACATTTCACCTGTAACAGTTCCGCACTCTCCTTTCAGGTTTTAATGAGCTGGACATTTCTTAAGCCAATTCCAGTAATTTCAGCAATCTGCTTAGTATTTTCCCTTGCTTGATGCAGGCCAATACTTTGACCATTCTGAACTGCAGGGACATTGTTTCCATGTGGTCTTCTGACATAGCTGTTTAAGGAGATACTCATACGTACATAACTGCAGTTTAAGTAAAACTTGAATTTTTTAACCTGGGCCCTCTTTTTCCTATCTGATTTGTTCCAACTTTTTACAAGCGACAAAAACAAAAACCATTAAATTGATGTACACTGTAATCCTAAGGGGAAAACAGAGTCAAAACCTTATAAACTTTTATAACTGTTAAGAAAATCACAGCTTTGATTATTTATTTTTTTTTTTACTTTTCTTTCAGTCTCTGACACAACACCCCAGTACATTTTTTAAAGATTTATTGCCCAAGGGGCTGTTTTCTGAAGTGTACAAAAGTTAAGGTCACAAATTTCCTCAAGTCTACCTCAAAAGCAATGTCTGCCATTCCTTTTTTTAAACAGGCTTTTTCACAAATTCGGCATGATTTATTGGTAATGCAAGATCCCTGTGGTTTGTGTCAGAGTCCTGATCACCTTTTTTGGCATTATTTTCATGACAGTGACTGGCCACTGTACGTTATTCTTCACATAACCATGCAGTTCGATGCATGTTTTTCCATACGTGTTTAAGAATATTCAAATACACAGGTATCTGCTGACTAACAAAACCAATAATGAAAATTGTGGTGAAGATCTCAGTCATTATGGGCCGTTCACTTAACTGTAGCATGTAGCTTTACAATATTTAAGAAACATATATGCCAGCTGGTGACTGAAATCATCTGCTGCCTTGTGTAAGATACCTAACAGCCCCTTTACCTTCTGCGAGGGTTCCCTTTTCTTTTTATCTTCCTTCTTCCTTTTCTTGTCTTCCATGAACTGCTGCTCCCTTTCCAGACGCTCCTTTCTAATAAAATACAAGCATTGCAATTGTCAACTCCACTGTATCATACTTCTTATGATATAAAAATGAGCAAAACAATACATTTGGGCACCTCAAAGTCTGTTAACCCGAATACCCGAAACATAAATATGTCCAATATAATATTTTAATACTACCTACGGTTAGACAAATGTGTTGACTAAATGTTTTTTTTACATTGCAGGCACCTCCATTCACCCACCCGCCCATTCCCCCCTTCAGCATTACTGTGCAACAGATGGTGCGCAGCTTAAGCTAAATAACACTGTGGCGTCCACATCACCATATTTGGCGAAATTCTAAAACTTTAAAAAGGTAGAACGTTAAACGAACTCACTGCTTAACGGCTGCAGTCTGTCTCAAACATGAGCCTGGAATCAAACAGTGTGTATGAGCTTAGCAGCTAATGCGCTGTTATCAAGTATCCTCACGTCCAGAGTACCTATTTCACTCCAGGCCTATTAAACAAGGAATCTGCACTTAATTCAGGACGGTACGTAGGTAAAGGTTCATCCACTCAGCAACCTACACCGGGTGACAAGTCAAATGAAGCAGCTAAGCAAGCCAGCAAGCTACCTACCTCGTAGAAATAAGCAAAACTCCCGCTAGCTTGCTAGTTAGCCGGCTAGCCAAATGTTTACGGACGGCTGTCAAACAAACGTGCCGTGTTCACACGTTTTATCATCCTGGAACTCAAATGAGCGCTGTGCAAACGATGTGTTAACACCATAACCGGCTTTATAGACCGAGACTGAAAGCACTCTACTCACTCACTGAAGCTGGAAAACCGAGTAACTTGTGTTAGCCTGTCTAGCTAACTATGCTAACGGTAGACAGGCTAGCTCTCTCCTGCCATCGATTCGACAAGGTTGTAAACATGTTTTAATACGCGTCAGACTTTTCTTACTGACATGCAAACACATGCGACCGGTCTAACATTCAAGAACATGGTAGTTATTTTACTAAATACAACCACTTACCCCAGGAATTACATGAAATGTAGCTAGGACGCTAGCTACTGCTAAAGTGCTTCAGTGCGAAATTGTAAATTTTGAGGCATTCGAGGCGACTTGAAATTTAACACACTCCATTAAAAATACCCAGCGATGCTAATTGTGGAAACGAGTCCTCCACAGTGTTGTTTGTAACTATGCAATGCGATAATGTAAACGGAGAAAAAGACCAAACTGGTTTTAAAGCGCTGAAAAGTCAGTTGGTTGACGGTCGGCCATTTTACTGCTCGGGTATGAATTGTGTGTGTGTGTGTGTGTGTGAGCTGCACTCTGTCGGAAGGGGGGGTTAGAAAAGGGAAAATTTTGACCTTCAGTATTAAAAGTCCACAGATCACTACTGACCAAAAAAGACCTGCATTCGTGTTTTCTAACTTTATTCCTCGGTCATATGCGTAAAGATCAAAGGGAACAAATCCCTTCACACTGACAACAGGTTACAATGTTCGATATTCTCTGTTCAAGCAATGACGTCATATTTAGAAATTCATTCACTACAGTAAAAAGCTTGTGGGGAAGAAATGCATTAAAATAACTTCAGGAGGCTTCAGCAGTATCTAAGTGTATATCTGTCTAAGTGTATAGAATTTTCTGTATCTTGCAAATATTCAGCGAAAACTGTAAATATAGGAATGTATTGGTGGAGTCACTGCACGACTGAATATGATTTTTTATCGCATGTTATTTTCTGCCTACAGTTCACTGTAGGCAACTTAACCACGCCCCCAACATGCGTCACCAGACGCGCCCCGCTTGTACCTGGTGTAAGGGGCGGGGCTGCACACACATTGGTTCATTGCATGGACGCCGTACAAACTAGATCTGTTAGCGTAAGCCTGTCTAAAATTCAAACTTTTTATTCAAAATTTTATTGATATTGTTAGTGCTAATAGGTAAAGATGTACACAAGAACAAGGAGTCGTGAATCAGCTAATTTTTTAATAATAGCATCGCGTGGTATTCTGTTTTTGTTGTTTAAATGATTGATGCTACTGATGACAACTCAAATTGTTTGTTCTACAAAATTCCACTTACATGAATGTGTTTGAGGTTATCAACCATACTCAGAAAGTCTTAAGCCATGCCTGATTCTCACGACCTGGCAACAGGTTCATGCACTGGGTTGTTTTATGTGAGGATGTCTATCATTATTGGTCTGATTCTAACATTGAAAGGAAATGCTGAATTTATGCAACTCACTTAATATACAAGTATTAAACCTCTGTCTTGTTATAAATTGTGTAATGAATTGGGCTTTTGGTACTCAGTGTCCGCATCAGGTAACTTAAAAGAGATGGGTCCACGCAAAAGAGCAGAGAAGAGAGGAAAGGAAGGAAATCCATCAAAGGTGGAGGAGATTGAATACTCAGTTGAATTAGGTGAATCATCAGAAAACAGCACAAAAGATGTGAGAGAAAAGAAAGGAAGGCCTAAAGACCCAAAAAAATACATTGGTGCTCATGTCTCCATATCAGGTAAGACACATAAAGTACTTTTTCAGCATTTCGGGGGGGTTAGGTGGTCGTGGTGTTGATCATTCATTTTTATCAGACTGCCTTTAGCTTTGATTATGATATGCATTCAATGTGCCGTTGTTTTGATAACCTTATGCAACATTAAGTCATTCACTTTCTGCACCACTTAATGCTAATTAGGATTGCGGGGTGGCTGGTGCCAATCTCAGCCGACTCAGGGCACGGGCAGGGTACACCCAGGAAAACTCGCCATGACATCGCAGGGCAGAAACACACTTACAGCAACCCAATGGCCTACTCTTTATGAATGACAGCAGTGTTTCTTTTAAATGCCTCCCACCACAGACAGTGATACCCAGTAAGCTGCACTGAGGGACAGCAATAACATCTTAGTGATAGTGGGGCTTGAAGCCCTGACCTTTGGATCAGTAAGCCAGCACCCTATCACCGGGCCACCACTGCCCTCTTATGCAACAAAACATTATTTATTTCCCTCCAGAGTTTATTAATTTGCCTGCTTAATCCCGTTAGGGTTGCTGGGAGGTTGGAGCTTATCTCAGCCAACACTGCAGGTTACACCCTGAACAGCTTGCCAATCCATCACAGGGACAACATAAACAACCATTCGCACTCACGTCTAGGGGCACTTGGGAACAACCAGTTAGCCCAATGTACATGTCTTTTGGATTGTGGGAGGAAACTGGATTACTAGTAGGAAACCCATGCTGTGAGGCAGACGTGCTAACCACTATGTCTCCATAATGCCCTCACTTAAGTATTATGCTTATTGCAAAATCAAACTGAAACCTTTTTAGCCAGGCAGTGTACCTACAGTAAAATGAGTATTTTTTTTCTTCTGTATTTGTACTTATTACTTATTTTATATTTAAACTTGCATTTTCGAAGGAGGCATATGGAAAGCCGTTGAAGCAAGTGTAGAGATGGGAGGTCACAGTTTTGCATTATTTTTGGGCTCCCAACGTACTTGGAAAAGATCTGCTCTTGATCAGACTGCGGCAGTGAAATTCCGGCAGGCATGCGCTCAACATGGCTTTGACCCAAAGTACATTCTGCCACATGGATCTTACCTGATGAACTGTGGCTCTCCCAAGGAAGGTGTGTTCACCACTAAAATACACTATAATTCGGGTGATAAAAAATACACTTATGTATTTTATGTGATGTAAGGGAAGGTGCTGCTCGTTCCCCCACTGCCACACAATTTTTATGCTGATTCGGGAATCGAACCAGCGACCTTTAGGTCCCAAACATGGTTCCTTTACCATTAGGACCTGAAGTATATTAAATACACTATATTAAGTAATAACAAATAATGTTTGCCATCCTGACATGATGGATAAATCTGACATAGTGCTTTCTGGAGTTTTCTGTGCATATTTTGATACTGAAAACTAAATCTTATGTTATTCTCAATGCAAACAGTAGGTTGTGCTGTATACTGTATGTTTCTTCAGTATTTCTTAAGTGCCATTGTTGGCTGCTTCATTCTAATGACAGTCAACATGAAGCTGTTGATGTTTATGTGGCATTATACTTTATGTGATCTAAAGACAACAACAACAATTTAAAAAACAACAACAACAATGACACCAATATCTGTGTTTACATTCAAAAAAGGTGTTAAGAAACTATTGTTTGACTTGCTGTGCAACTTCTTATAATTCAGATGTATTTGGTAAGAGCCAGGCCATGCTAGTTGATGAACTCAGTCGTTGCAATGATTTGGGCCTTACCATGTTCAACTTCCACCCTGGGGCCTCCATGGGTTCCAGCAAAGAAGAGTGCTTCGAGAGGATCGCCCAAGCTATAAACCATGCTCATCAGCAAATACCTGCAGTCTGTACTGGTACATAAATTGTTCATGAACCAAAATAATAATTAGAAAGAATGTGTATTTTATGATGTGCATAAAGTTTATTAACTGGTACTACTCTCCGTTTTGCATCCTCTCACTAGTTCTTGAAAATATGAGTGGACAGGGAAGCACTGTGGGTGGCCAGTTCGATGACCTGAAGAGCATTATTGACCATGTTCAAGATAAGACCCGTGTTGGGGTATGTCTAGATACATGTCATGCATTTGCTGCAGGTAGAGTATGTTTTACAATAGTAAGTTTTTTCTGTAAAATTTAAAATGCAACAGCATAATATTTAAAAGACATTGTTTTAATCAGTCTCATGGCTTACATTAGCAGTAAAGTATATCATTTAAATATTTTGGGGGAAACTGTACTGTCCTTGCAGGTTATGATATTTCTTCAGTGGGAGGAGTGAAGTCTGTTCTTGATGAATTTGACCAGGTGGTTGGACTGCACTATCTGAGAGCAGTTCATCTCAATGACTCAAAAGGTGCCTTTATGAATAGCATTACCTTTAAAGCGGACTCCATATACATGGAACACCATTAGGATTGTTGTCCTGTGTTCATGCCACAGGAAATCTAATAAGACTGCCATGTCACTGAGTTGATGCTTATTGAATGTTATATGTATCACTGATTTGTATGAGGACAGTCAGCAAAAAACAACAACAAAAAAACACAGGTTAATTATTAATAATGAAACTGAAACTCAGAATATAATGTGTCACCTGATCTTTACAGGTAAATTGGGCTGCCACTTGGATCGCCATGAGGACATTGGACGTGGAAAGATCGGCATCTCCGCATTCCGAGACATTGTGAATGAGCCTCGACTGGACAACATCCCTCTCATTCTTGAGACGCCTGGCCGGTAGTTATAAAAAGTCAACATTCAAATATGTATGAATTAAAAGAGACATCATTAGTTACTGTTTGGTTAATTTGTATTTGTGTCCTGTGTCCACAGCCCTGGTTTTGAATATGCTGAGCAAATAGAGTTCCTCTATTCTCTCTGTGAAGACTAGAATTTATGGAGGCCTCTTGATTTGAAAACTACAAACATATTGTGTTCTGATTGATTTTCTTTTAAACACTGTAAATTTTAAACATACAATAAATAAATTTGGCTATAATATTTTAAGTATTAAGTGTGTGATTGCACATCTGGATTGTAGCAGTGTGGCCAGCAGAGGGAGCTGGAAACAAAGTCAAAATGATACAGTAAGTAGAAACCCATGCAGTAAATCCTAAGGTCTGTTAATGTAATCCTGCTTGCATATTGTTCTTTGTTTTAAAGATTGTACACAATCACTCATTTTCTCTTTTCCCAGCCTTGAGAATTGTTAGAATGAGTCATCCACAGTGATATTCTTCCTCTTTTCCATGTGCAGAACTTCTCTTTCATTCACTATTTAGTGGGAAATACCCTTTTTTCAGTTTTTTTTCTGCTATCCCTAGCCAAGCTGCTGCGTCGTCAACTCATTTGAAGCTGTTCACATGGAGAAAGTGGCTTGCCAGACCACACAGACACCACTGGCCTGCTATAAACACCATTCTTGTCATTGTTCCAAGGACTGGAACAATCACAACTCCGTCCATGCAACGATGGTATTGAGTTTTGATAGCTAATTAAAAGTCACTCCGTGTTACTGAACTGTTTAGGTAAGTAATAGAAGTTGTGGTTCCTTTTAAGGGTTCTGTGAAGGAAGGGGGTTAGTGTGAATTTTAACAAGAAGGGAGAGGTGCCTTGGTTAGGAATAGTTTTGTCCAATTCAATGCCAGCCTACAGGAAATGCCAGTCAGACAAAAGTCTTTTCTAACAGCTGCAGTTTCTGCTTTGGATCACTGGGCTAGACTGTAGAGCTACAGAGGTTAAACTGCTTGATTTTATTTAGCCGATGTTAGATGTGTAGTTTCTCCAAATGGCAGACACAAATATAGATGAATATTGAATATCTCTTTTTTAAAATAGTGAAATATAACAATGAGTACAAGTATTTCTCTGACTGTGATGGATAATAAAAGGGATTTCTTCATGAACTTTGCTTGAATTAGGGATACTAAATTACCTGCTGGTGATTGCTTTTTAAATTCTTTCTCTTTTAAACAAAATGTATTAATGCAAGGCAGTAATTAAAGCCATTCTTTTACAAACAGTATATACTGACATTTGCTGAAGGCAAAGTCAAATGAGGCCAAACCATTTGTATGTGACATAATTCCTGTTAAATAAAAGTGGAGCATTTGCTTACAATTAAAGGGTATATTGCTACATAAGTGGTTAACCTAAATGTCACACACAAACAGTTCTGGCAATCACTGAAAGATGGTTCCAAAAATGCTCAAAAGATGCTAACTGTACTTTGAGTGACTTTGAATTTAACAGTTCAGTTACTGTACCATTAAAAGCTCAGATGAATAAGAGAGCTGGGTGGAGGACTGGGGCGGACGGTGTTTTGGTAGGCAGGAAGGAGAGTAATTCAAATGGAAATACTACACAGACTTTTTTAGGTTCCTGTCTCTGTTCAATTTGCATTTCTTACAATCACAGGTGATCTGACAGACACTTACTTAATACACAAACCTAAACATGGCTTAAATAGAGTCCATGTCACCTGAAGGCTCACTTTATTTGGTGAAGTTATTTTATGAAATCACAAATTCAGCAGGTTGAGTACAAATGCTGACACAAACAGCACTTCATGTGTAGCAGATTTGTTTCAGAGACTAATTAGATGTGTAGATCTTCCTGTGCCCAAAAATCAAACAATGAAGTAAACATTCAGCAAACGTGGCTGTATAAGGTCTTCTATTCCTCTAGCACTCTTGCCCTTGACCAAGGAATGTTCCAGAGAGTGGTGGCTGGGAACGAGGCCGCGCAGCCTCAGACAGGCCATCATATGCAGCAGCCACAGGCTCCAGGCCATTCTTTTCTGAATCCTGCTGATTTGGTAAGAATTCAACAGCCAGAGAGGATGAGGCTGTCTTTATAAATGTTCTGTTCTTTGTGTAGAAAAATGTGTGTATCCTGTGTGAGAGGGTGATGTGTGTAGCTTAAAATGTGTGCTGTTTGTTTCGGCTGTATGTAAATAAATGAGTATTTTTCTCTGTCTATAACTTCACCTAAATTTCATATTTTGTTCCAACTCTTCAGGTCACACTTTATAAGTTGAGGCATCCTTGATTCTGAAACTTTGCCTTCAGTGGAAAAACACAATTTACTAAGTGTTCCAGTCTTTTTCTATGCTTGCATCAGTTGTCACGAACTTGCACATTAAGATTCCACTGCCAGCCACAGTTCAGTGTTATTTAGGCAAAGATTATGTGTATTTCCACATACAGTATATAATTGTAGAAGTAAAAAACTTTAGATGATATAAACAATAATTGTCTCTACCTAGTGGTTTGTGTGGTTATGGACGGAGATAGGATTGGCTTTCTTCTTCTTTAATCAAATCTACCATACACTCAACATACCAAAGCTGGAAATAATACAGAGCAGTCCAATTCATCATGGCATGGATTCCATAAGGTGTTTTTATTTAATAGAGAACTTGGAAAGTAAGTATTACTTTATTTAGAATACCATTGCATCTGCTTGTTAGTATTTAGCTGAATGTTATAATTTTTTTTGTAATATTGCTACATTTCCTGAGCATTTGGACTTAGACTACTGTTGCCCTGAAAAATTTCATTCCAGATTTATTGCAAGTCTAAGTGCAAAATTGCAAATGCAATTGCAAAACAGTATCTAGGAGAGGTATTCAGTGAGACTGAAGGCATTGAAATTTTAATCATACTGATTTTTTTTTTATAGCCCTAAAATTTTGTAGCACTCTCCTGAAAATTTACAAAAATGGATTTCGCCCACTATTGCTCTTGGGGGCTCATTTGTCTGTTATATATTCATACTGCAATTGTCCCCCAATGTACCATCCAAAAGGTGTCCTACTGGACCTGGTGACTGGGAAGGTCTCTGAAAGGCAATGAGCTCATTGTCATATTAACAGAGCCAGTTTGAGACTGCATGTGCTTTGTGACATTGCATGCTGTCTTGCTGTGTCATTTAAATAGAGAATGCTGTCAAGAAAACATTGCCTACACTATTACACCACCCACCAAAGAGTTAGTGCAAATTGTGTGTCTGTGTTGCCCTGTGATGGTCTGGCAATCTGTTCAGGGTGTACGCCAGTTTCCCACAGAGTCGGCTGGAATGGGTTCCAACCTCCCTACGACCCTAATAATGAACAAGCAGTTTGGAAAATTAAATGATTTATGGTGCTGAGGCCACATTTTGATCTACAATTTGCATATCACAGCAGAAATTCACAGGAACATCAGACCAGGTGACATTCTTCAAATGTCCAGTTTCAGTGAGCCCACTGTAAGTTCAGCTTCATTTCTGATAAGACTACAACCCAGTGTGGTCTTCTGCCTTTGTAGCCCATTCACCTCAATATTTGATTTATTCTGCAGTCTGGAATGCTACTCTGCTCACCATGGTAATAAAGAATGTGATACTTTTTTTGATTTGCCACAGCCTTCCTGCTGCTTGAACCAGTCTGGCAATTCTCCTTTGACTTCCCCCATCACAAAGACGGTTTTGCCTAGAGAGAAAGAGAAGAAAGGGCATTTTGTCTGTGTCAGGATAGGCATGTAGCACACTCATAAATAGGCCAAAACGTCATGCTGTAACATTCCGCATAGCTTTGAATGGACAGAATCTACATCATCTTTTTACTATTTTCTATACACTGATGACTAAGTAAATAAACAATTATTTAAGACCTCTTCAGTACTATGACAATGACAAATTCAAGATTAGAAAGAGGTCCAACTTTGTCTATGGGATAAGTAGTCACTTGAAATCCCAACCTGCATAACCTTCCCCTTCATCCACTGCTACTTGGATAAAAGCTGGACTGCAGAGACTGGTGGAATCCTGTTGAGATTGTCCCTCATGCAACAGAAAAAGAAAAACTCAGTCAGCTTGTTATTTTTATCTTCCTTGGAAGACGCCAGCTCTGACTCTAGTGAGTGTTTATGTGCTATATGTGCTTGTGCTGCCTTTCCTGTTGGAGCCTCACACCAGCAAGGGCCTAGCCTCACTATTGTCTATTGTCCATCGCCTGAGCCTTGCTTCCTGACAGGCCAGAATTCACGGAAATGGGAATGCAGTCCAAACACATTCCTTGAGTTACACCCCCACCCCTGTCTCACTGCACCTCTACATCCAAAAAGCATGGTGCTTAAAGAGGGACCCCTCCCTACAGGATGTTAATTAGCCACACACTCTTCAGGAAGTCAGGGAGGGATCAGGTGGAAATGAAGACAGATAGACTGAGGATTCACTTCTCCAGCACACATGCCTTTAAATTAACTAATCATAAAATAGTTCAAGAAAACATGTCTGCTCTTAATTTTTTAGTTTGAATTTAGAATTGTCACTGCTGAAAAGTCTTAAAGTTTAATGTCCCCAACCCCCCTCTACATCTACCGATTTTACCACTTTCCTTCCAGATGGTAACATCTGGCTTTTATAATCTAAAATGTACACTGCTTACCAGCTCCTAATGGAACTCAAATTGGAAGCCTGGCATAACAATTAAATAAATAGTTGCTTTATAAGGGAAAATTCATGCAGGGGAAGTTGTCCCTTAAAGGCAGATGGTGGTTGTTACTTACAATTTGTTGAAAATGCCGCAAGCACTGCTTCCAGCATACACAAAAAATTCTAGTGGCTCATGAGGCAAATATTCTATACACACACATTTTCAACTACACCTACACATGCTCTACACTGAAAAGGAAATGTGAATCAGGAAGCAGCCTTTATAAATACACGTCTGCTAAAATTTTCAGTGAGCTAATAATTCACAGCAATGACCTCTGAAACAATCTTTTTTCCATCCTGCAAACAGTGGGCAATTCAGGACACATTTATGGAATGTGTTCAGCCTAAAACCCAGGCTAAAAGATCAGGTAAATTTTAAATTTTTTTTTTTTTTTTTTACTTGCATGCTATAAAACTAATATCCAACTGTGAATTTGTATAGCACACATTTCTACAGCAGGAGTATTATTAAAGTACAGGTTACTGCTATGATTATAGTACCTGGTGGTAGGATGCTGGATTACTGATCCGGAGGTCGGGGGTTCAAGCCCCACAATCACTGAGTTGTTCCTGCTGTCCCCCAAGTGCAGCTAACTTTTGTAAAGAGTAGGCTGCAGTCAGTGGTTCTGCCCTGTGTTGGCTTGGTGAGCTGTCCAGGGTGTACTCTGCCGTCGCCCAGAGTCCGCTGAGATGGGTGCCAGCATCTCTGCTAATCATCCATGCATTATCTATAAACAGGGTCACATGGAAGCTCTAACCAATCTCAGCTCACCTTTACCAAGGTACACCCTGGTCACTTATCTAGCACAGGGCTACAACCTCTGCTTAGAAAAAGCCCCGGTTGACTGTGCGGTCAGCAAGAAAGTCCTGGGTTTGAGGCTCGGGCATTTATGTGTGGAGTTTCCTCAGTTCAAAAACATGCACATGAGATTAAGTGAATGTTCCAGATTGCTTTAACTGTGAATAGTTTTGTGTGTTGGCCCTGCGATGGTCTGGCAGACTGTTCAGGGTGTACCCCGCCTTCCTCGCCTTCGCCCACTGGTAGAATCCAGCCTAACCCCTATCGTAATAGGTATATGTGGTTCAGCAAATGAGTGAGTGGGTGGCTGTGTGGTTAGTACTCAGACCTTTTTTTTTTTTTTTTTTTTTTTTTTTTTCTAAACCTGTCCAGTCCAGCCTCATAGCAAGAAGAATGGCAGTCTGGTTGCAGTGTTGTGCCAAACAAGTTTT
>JBCNYG010000019.1:24649016-24667154 GCA_039654305.1 Porochilus rendahli
GGTTTCCACCGGGTACCCACAGTCCAAAGACGTGCACATTAGGCACTGGTGAGCTGTTTAGGGTGTACCCCACCTTTGTCCAGAATCGGCTGAAATGGACGCCAGCATTCCTATGACGCTAATATTGATTAGGCATCTTAGAAAATGAATGAATGAACTCTGTACTTTAGATAATAATCTTATTTTACAAGATCTTCTCTTTTTACAATATCTTCCTTCCTTTTTCATTTTAATGCAGGGCAGGGATTTTCAAGGCACCCCTTCACACTACCAAAAAGCCCACTGGATTGAGGAAGACGGAGGGATTTGAAGAGAGATGTCCAACAAACAGCTGATTTCTGCCTGACTGTTTTGCAGATTATTGCTTTGAGTTATTTGCATTTTAAAGCATTTAAAAATCTTTTGGCCTGAGCTTTTGAACCTTTGGAGCAGAGTTTCAAGAAGAAAAAGAAACATGGTGGAAGAAAGCCTCTGGTCACGGCACAAAGAGGGATAAAGCAACAAGTTTGTATGGGGTGGCCGGGCACTCTCGACAGCACACATCGGCAGGGGACAGGGCAAAGGTTACTGAGTGGAGAGGGATTAAGGGAGTACACAGTCTGACTAACTGGGATTTAAGGTTATTTCTTTATGATAAAACAACACTAAAACTTTATTAATTTTATTCAGGTGTTTTACTCTAACTTACCTAAAGTCTAAAGTCTAAAAAAACTCTTAACTGACCTAAAGTCTTTTTACTTTGTCACAGCTTTATTAGGAATCAGACAAGGTTTTTTAAGGACACCAGCAGAGATTCTTTGTTAATCCAGTCTTGATTTATGCTTAGTACTCAGCAAACAGAGGGATTGTTGAAGTACTTCAGGCTAAATAGAATAGCATACCTGTAACTGAACTGAGCTGTTCTCCTTATGAGGGCATAAGACCTACTGCTGAGCAGGAAGAGAAAAGCTTACTGCTCTTAAAAGAGTAGTCTGTTAAAATAAAACACCAATGGGTGCACAGGCAAAAACAAACTAAGGGCTGGTTGAGAGCTGACGTAATGCTGCTGGAGCGCTGTAATAACTCATTAATGGAGTCAAACTAACATGTGTGGGAGGCCAGTCTCTGTGGAAAGATCGTAAAATAGACAGGACTGTGAATGTGTGCTACTTTCTCAAAATACCTAAAAAGCAATGACCATCACAAGTTCAATCTCAAACAAGTTCAATCAACAATACTGATTTTAAGAAAATATTTTAAGATTGAGAAGAAGGTGTGCAGATTGGGTGTGTTTTTGTTTTGATGTTGAAAATCTGTACTCTGTTAAGAGTTTTTTAAATCTGAGACAGAAGCACTACTTAAAAAGACATATTGCAAATGAATGGCCAAGGCACTGTCTTGTGTTGCTTGCAAAACCAAAATAGTTGTTCCTTTGACTTAAGGTCCTTGAACGAGAAGTTACTTTTTTAAAGGAAGGGAAGTGGACTGTAGCCTTAAAGATTTGGCACAGAACCTAACTTTATTTCAAAGCATAAAATCAGCAGAAACGTGCAATTATTTATGCAGCTGAGTGCTACCCACTCACACCACAGGCACCACGTCACTTTGTTTTTTTTGCCAAAACGAAATTTGCTGATATTTTCTTAACATTTGATCTTCGTCAACATTCAGTAGCGTTTACTCTCAAACCTCTCAAACTCATTGGAAATGGAATATATGGATCAAATCCCAAACCGCAAAGATCTCTGCAGCCGGAGTTGGATTTATTTCTGAACTTGTGTTTTCTAAACCAAAAACCCCAAACAACTGTGCAGCCCAGTTTCTCTCACCACATACCCATCTGAAGTTTCCAGGAATTGGAGACATGAGTATTTTCATCTCGCATCCCTCTCAGCAGGATCATTTTGGATATGGACACCAACCAACTGCAAAAAGTCTTTGTGTTCATACTTATGGAAAATCCTCTCTGAGAAACATTTCACTCAACTGCACTTTTTTACTTTTACCCAGAGAAGCCCTGAGCGATGCATGATTTTGCATGAATGGTAATGTGTGGATAATTTCCGGTCGAGCTAAGCCAGATTCTTTCTACTGCATAGCACACACACACAAAAAACTCCCTGGAACCCCAAGTGTTATAGCTGAAATACTAATACTTGGAGAATTTGTTGTGCTTTCCTGTGGTTTTGTTGTAAGCTTGGAAAACTCGGCAATCATGAACTTGGGCAAACTGTCTGGGCTGAAGGGCCTGGTTTCTCACTCCTCAGGGAGACGGCGCTTTAAGGGTGATCTGACTCCAGACATGATCAGCCCACCGCTGGGAGACTTTCGCCACACCATGCATGTGGGCCGTGGGGGAGATGTATTTGGAGACACCTCCTTCCTCAGCAACCATGGGGGTGCAGGGAACAGTGGTGATGGCGACTCTATCACTGCTTCAGAGAAGAGCGAGGGCTTCTTCTCTCGAACCTTTCGGCATGTCCGCAAGACTCCCGATCGGCCACAAGGGAGTTCCCGAGACCTTTCTCCTCCACCTCCACCCATCTCTCCAATCATAAAGAATGCAATCTCCCTTCCTCGTTTGGATATGGACTCACCCAATGGGTGTCCTGTAAAGGTGCTGTTTCCCAGTACACCAAAGACACCTGAAGACAGCACTTACTCATATGGTAAGACTTATATAATACTACATCAGGGCACAGTTTCCCAAATGCATCATAAAAGTAATAAGCTTTATGTACTGCAGTCAGTGGTGTAGTGGTTAGCACGTCTACCTCACAACAGGAAGATCCTAGGTTCGAGTCCTAGGTTTGAGTCCTGGGCTCGATTCCTGGACTCAGCGAGGGTGTTTCTGCATGAAATTTGCATGTTCTTCCTGTGATTGTGTGGGTTTCATCCGGGTACTCCGGTTTCCTCCTGCAGTCCAAAGACATGCACGCTAGACTAATTGGCTGTTCCAAATTGTCCCTAAGTGTGAGTGTTAATGGTTGTGCATATTTTGTCCTTCGATGGACTGTTCATGTTATACCCTGCCCTCTCCCAGAGTCGGCTGTTATAGGCTCCAGCCTTCCTCTGACCCTAGTAGGATTAAGCGTGTCTGCAAATTAATAAATGATTGGTTGAATATGCTGTAGTCTTTTGGTAAAATATATTTATCATTCACCTGCATTGGTACAATTGTTAAACTTTACTATTTTAAAATGTTTTCAGTTTGATTATGTAAACAGAATTATTTGACTTTTTCCTTCTTCAGACACTAATCAAGGTGCAGTTTAACAAAATGCTTTTAAACCAGTGGAGAATTTACTATGAACACCACCAGTATGACTATTTAAAGATAATCTTTTTGGGAAACTCAGCCCAAAACACTGAAGATAACGGCATATTTTTACCCATTCAGTTTTTCAGTCAGCATCATAGCACTGATTGTCATCTACAACTTGTTACAACATAGTAAAGGTCCAGACACTCAGTGTCTGAATTCCAACGTCTGTAATACTCATACACACCTCAGTTATGCCTCCCTGTCTGACCTAACACACATGGACACACACACACACCAGGCACTTCTATACATGCATTGTAAGGTGTAAAGTCTCTCTCTCTCTCTCTCTCTCTCTCTCTCTCTCTCTCTTCTTTAATGTCAACAAGGCCACTAAGGTTATCATTCTCTCACTGTCAAGAGGTTTTTACCTCTTGAGTATAGCAGATAAGTAGTCAACTCTCTAATTCTTCCAGAATAAAAAAAAAAATACAGAACTGGGTCAGGGTTGGCAATTTAACAAGACAGTCTAAAGTAAAGTCATGTATAACAGCAGATATACTACAGACATAATGAATAATTTGTTGCCTAGTGACAATGTCTAAGCACTCAGCCGTTTAGAAATAATTTCATATTTAGTTTAAGTACAGAGTTGATTATTCCAATCTGTAATTTGACTACTGACCTCTTGGTCTGTAGTCAAATATACAAATATGAGGTACTACAGTGCACATAAATTTTAAGAGGTACTGTTATAGCATCACTACATTAAATATTAACATCTCTGAAGTATTGTGAAGTTAACTTGTAGAAAGTGTGTGGTATTTGCTCGGCCATTTGATACTGATCTTTGTGCTGTAGTACTTTTAACACTTGGTCCAGTGGGTTTTAGCTTGCATCGTCTTCACCTGATTGACTTTTCCATTAGTTTTCCCTTCATTTGTAGATTGTCTACACATTGAATAAGTAAAGTCATGCTTTTTTATTTTTTAATGGGTGATCTGTACTGTCACAGCAGAAATATTTACCAGCATGAAATGCTTTAAAGCCCTTTAATCTTCAGTGGCATCTTCTGGGAAATGGAGAAATAAAATTCCTATAGCGAAATTTATCTGTGTCGCCTCCAGTCAAAGTAGTACCATTTAATTTCTTATTCCATTTCTCACTTTTCTCCGTCTATAGGTGTAGAGTCTGGTTTTGTTACTCTCCCCAGGCTGTCACGCTCAGAGAGACCTGTGCAGAGCGCAGCTCCTCCATCCTGCTCTGCTGAGATACATCGTGGATCTCTCACAGATTTGTCCTTCACCCTTACTGTCCCAGACTCTCTCAGCCCCTGTGACTCCATGACCTCCTTCACAGTTGACCTTGGCCCGTCACTCATGTCAGAAGTGTTCGCTATGATTGATCAGCCGAGTATCCATGTGGAAGCCAATCCAAATCTCTCTGAGGTTGAGCACAAACTTGAGTCCTGGGAAAATGGTGCTGCCGAAATGACCCTGGACACCAGAACCTCACTGGTGGATTCACTTCTGAGAGAGGATTCAGAGGGCCGGAGTCGCCTTTATGGAGTAGAGTGGGGGTGTGCGGATGTAATGAACGGGAAATCCCTGAAACCGGTCATGGTCGGTGATCTTGTGCGCTCCTACACGGCCAAAGAGCACGGCATGGAGGCCAAAAGGTTCCAGGAGGCTGCAGATGTGTTAGCCCGACATTACGGCAGTGGAACTAACAAGAAAACTGACATGAGCATCACCCAGCGGAGACAACCTTATGTTTACCCTGATGAGGAGGAAGAGATTAAGGTCTAGCTTGATAGAAAAATAACTTCAAGTTCTACATTTCTCTTGTGCCATGTAACAGAAGTTGGATTGAAATTTGTAAAAAGTATTATTAACTTGCATGCTCCCTATGATAGTAATCAATTGAAATAAGAGCAGCACAGGACATGAGGTTAAAAAAAAAGAAATGCTGAAGAATAATACTGACTCTGGTTGCTGGAGTATGCTTTTAGCATAGATGAGGATCTAACATATGTACCAAATGTTTATGACAATCAATGAACAAATTGACCTCATCACTGTAATTTTCCTATAGTTGAATATGGGCAATATGTTCATTAAATCAGGAGCATACTGCACAGATGCAGCCAAGAGAACTTTCTGATGCAGAGAATTACAGCAGAGAATAAAGGTTAAGCTGTAAAAGGTCAACAAAATGAACTACTCCTGTATGGTACCGTATATAATTTCCACCAGCACTCTTATTTGTATATGCCAGAGATTTACCCAGCACAATTCTCCATATAGACTCTGTGGCTCAAATCGCCCAGGATATACATAAGCTTTATTACAGACATATTTTATTTGGGAAACAGCTGTCATATTATTATGAAATGCATAAATATACTAGCATGCATTTTACTTTAATAATCTAAGTTATGCCTTATGAAAATACAGACAAGCCAAAAAAATACATTTTATAGTACTGCAATCTTTCAGTTTATTATTAAGTTTATTAAGCAATAAATATTTTTGCATCCATAGATAAAATATGAATGAAAAACACTCGGCAAAAGTTTTGTGATAAAAAAACTTTACACAGTATTTTGTGAGCTGTAGTCTACAACAGCTAATGTGACAATAATTTGTATGAATGAATTCTTTTATATTTTGACAGAGGAGTTGACTTCTCAATCATGTGATCAATATATACGAATGTGTTCCTTTGCACAGGAAGTCTGCACATTACTAATGTACCCTTATAAACAATATGAATAATATATCTAATAAAAACAAGGACAACAGAACTGAAAAAAAATTACAACCCTATTTACATGTGTCATTATAATTTTCTTGCTGCAAAACTACAAGCTACACTGAGGACAGTGTAACTGCATACATAATGACTGTTAGCACACAAAGCTGAAACCAGAGGAAGTGAGATTTCTCTGTGTTCTATTTGTACCTACAGGAATTTATTATGGAATGTCGATCTGTAGAATGAGGTTTTTCAATAAGCTACAGAAAATATGACAGTGGAAATAATAAAAGGAGCAAATTTAAAGACAGGAAGGCATGATATGTGCACCACATTATCAACTGAATTTCCCAAACCATATATGATAGTAGCTCTGTATGGAGACAAATGCATGTTGGCCTCATTGTGCTGAAGATGAGAGTTGCTTGGGCAGAGACTGGGGTGGAAGTGGAGGGGGAACTTTGGGTCTCTTGCCCCCAGACTTTTTATGAGGACCTCCTTCAGGTGGTAGAGCTGAAGGAACAGGAGGTGCTGATGGAACAGGAGGAGCTGACGGAACAGGAGGAGCTTGAGGTTTGGCTGCAGCCTCAGAGATTGCAGGCATGGCTGGTGGAAAACTTCTTGGCAGAACTCCAACCTCGCTCATGGAAGAAACTGGGGTTTTGGGTTTGCCATAGATTACAACAGAGTCTTTATTTAATGACCTGTGTTGAACAAATGACCTTCTTGCTGTAAGACATAAAGTAACAGATCGATATGAGATGAGTATAAAAAATTTGTGCATGTCATCAAGCTTTAATGCAGAGTATTTTTAGTAACATAAAACATCATACGTTTATAGGGAGTGGTGATCTTCAGTGTGGCCTCGGGGGAATGCTGAGGTTGCTCGGAGCCATCCTCTGGAGAGTTGTTCGCCTTCACCTGGGTTGCATTCTGAGACTGAGTCTTTGCTTGAAGTTGAGACCGAGGTTGTGGTTGAGGATGAGGCTTGGGCTGATTCTCACCAGCAGTTGTGTTTGAACTAGGAGTCTGAGTAGACAGCTGATTGGCAGAACCAGGACTGCTATTCTCCCACACTGAGGTACCACGATTCGTTGAACTAGTTTTAATACTTACTGCTGCACCATAGTTTTCAAATGAAGATGGACTGGACAAGATAAAACAGGATTATGTACAAATTTGAAAAACTTAAGCATGCAGTGTAGTTCAAAGCCTACAACTGTAAATAGAGAAATCTCGATGAAAGACTTACATATTTTATACAATTTAATAATATATTTTATTATATGGCAATGACAGTACATGCAATCTGATCAGTTGATGAGGGGTCAATAAATCACGTATCTGGACTGGGGCATATCTGACTCATAACTTAGCTGTTAGCTATCTGCACTGTGTGCTATGATCTTTAGCAGCTTCACCACAAGCATTTAGCATTTACTTGAAGAGAAAGGGTATACAGGAAATATCCTAAGGGAAATTGTTTATAAAGCCCAATGAAGGAAAACAAGCCAAAAACTACCAAAGCTCTTACAGACACGGATAAAGACCCCTGTTCATAATGCACAATTTGGAAATGGCACCCCAGCCGGAATTAAAAAAGTAATAGCCATTAAAGTGAATAAATAAAGGCTACCATTTAAAAATAAAATTAAATAAATGACTTATTAACTTGGTTTGATCTGTCTATACAGAGAAATCTTAGCACTTTTTTCTTTTCCAAAAAATTTTTTTTCTCTTTTTTTTGCACAGTCTGTACTAAAGGGCTTGCGTGGAGATTTCTTTGTACATACCGAGCAGACAAGGTTAATAAGTGAGTAAGAACAAGATGTATACATTTACCTTTCAGTTTTTGAGACAGAGGCAGGTGGAGAGGGGGGAAAGACAGTGTCTAATGGAGACTTCTGAGGTAAAGAAGGAGACAGTGCTGGGAGTTCTGGAATCTCAAAATCAACATCTGAAAAACAATATAGTGTGTAAACCAAAAAGGATGCTGATGCGGAAATCTTACATGGATATGAATTTTTTTTCAAGCATGTAGGTTTTTGTCAAGCCTGCAGTACCTTCAGGGAACAGGCTTCTGGAATATTGTATAAGTGGTTCTATTACTGTCACAACCTGGACTGAAGAGGCAGAAGCCATGTCTAGTAAAGATGTCTCCCTGCAAAAGAGTAGACAATCAACAGAGAGAAAATTATTGGTGCATACAAAATACAAAGCTAATAAATGAATGAATCGAGCTGAATCATCAAAGTGCTTTTATGTGTTATACTGACCCCTCAACACGAGGCCACAGCAAGTTCGGTCCAAGCACTATGGCAATATTACTAGGAGTCATCCGGTTTACTGCCTGGTGTTCGGACAAGCTTGATAAAAACTGGATAAGGTATCTGAGGCAGGGAGATGTTTTAAATGTTAGTCCTAAAAATTTGAACAAATACTGGTGAATGTTTTCACCAGAACATACCGAAGATTATTGTAGTTTTCTGGTGGAAGTTTTTTCAGTACAGCTCGAAACCTCTCCAGTTTGACATCTACTTCTTTTTCTCTTAAAAGACAAAGTTGGAGACACAGCATTATCATCTGGTCTTATTTTAGATATTGGCATTAAATGTATATTGTTAATATTTTTAATGATTAAAATTGAAAAGAAATCCTTCTATGAATTCACCCTGCTGCTTCAAACCATTCATTATAAAGTTCAGATATCATCAGAGGTTCAGGCAGCTCTCTCAAGTAAGATTTCAGAGCACCTGTGGAAAATTTGACAAAAACGTTTTTTGCAATAAATTTTCAGCACCTCAAAGCAATATCCACCCGTCAGATATATTCTGACCTGAACTCTAGAAACATTTTAAAGAATATATTTTCTATACTGATATATTTCCAAATAATTTCCACTGGTGGTTTCTCACCCGCTACAGCATGAGGGTCAGCACTGAACTCAGCATGATCCACAATCCCAGAGTTCAGACTGTTCTTCAGTTTCTTTACCACAGATGCAGCTGCTGCCAGTCTAAATAAGCCCTAAGAGAAGCCATGCAATGTTCAGAAAAGTTTATATGGAAATACAGGAACCATCCATGAATGCTAGTACTATTTTGAGGTTTTCAGGTTAGGTCTGCATGTGTTAGTGAGTGCAAGGATGCATGTCACATGTGGTCAGTCACACTCAGGGAAACACTTTATTCATTCATTCATTTTCTAAACTGCTTAATTCTAATTACTGTTGCTAAAATTGAAAGGTATCACTGACCAAATGAGCTTCCATTATTCTTTAATTGGCCGACACTATCGAGCCATGGGGCAGATGAGGCCAACCGGTGCTAAGGCAGTGGCAATGTGTTATTGCTGTGGTTAAACAGCAAAAAAGATTCAGCTAAAGTGTTTTAGCAAGACATAGTTTAACTGTCATTTTAAAGCTCCTTCACGTAATGTGAAAAAAGAAAATTTGTAAAAAGAAGATTTGTAAAAAAATAAATAAATAAAAGACTGTAACTTATTTGCAGGAAATCGTGTATCTTCTATTTATGTAAAATGCAAATTTTAAACCATAAATCCATAATGCTGCAGTTAGCATAGACTAGAATTTAAGCTGGTGGCTCTCACTGTAAACACCTGCTGTGTATCTCTGTAATTCTCGTGATAAAAGAAACGCAAATGCATTTTCGGCTCAAGGCTTAAAGCCCCGGGTATAAGTCTTGGGTAGCCTTAAGATAGCCCTGGCTCGCTCCGGTATGGTAATGGGATGGTGACTGTTATAAGCAACTTTAGCATCTGTTTTTGTCCAATAGCTCACCTCTTCTCTGAGTCCTGTCCTTAGCAGCATGTTTACACATTCCTCAATGGGTTCGGCAATCTCTTTGCCACAGCTCTTAAGATGGGAGAGCAGAGGCTCACCATACACTTTCCTTAATGAGATACCCATCTGAGACTCTGTTTTGCACACGCACACACGCACACATGCACACACACACACACACACTAACCATTATTTCCATGCATGTAAGATACTTTTTAGCTGTGTATTTCATCCCATGATGGAGAACTTGCAGACATCTCAGATGTAGCGTTTGTTAATTTATCACTGCTGTGATGAAGCACTTGGAAAAAAGTTAATGGTACACACTAAAAAAATTTAGCCTCTGGTTCAAATCTTTTGCTTTGTCCCTCTGGGTGAACCAAGGTGAACCAAGGGTGAACCATTAAAGGTTTTATGTCGAATTCTACAACAGAGAGTGTCCCCTTTCAAAACAGGTTGTAAGTTGAACCCTTTGAAAATCTACAATGTCGAAGAAATTCTAACAAGGAAATAGTATAGTATAGAGCACAATAGTTATATTTTTCACCATTAAATTAATTCCTTAAATGAAAACAATTAAAGGCCAATTAGGACCCATTGAGAAACCCATTAGAAATTATATTTCATTCCTCACCTGTTTGGTTGTGATTTTCCTTGAGCTCAGTTATATTTTTGTCCAAGAGTTCATAGGAGAGTCTGTGGTATTCAGCTTGTAGCTCTAGGAGCTAAAATGAGAACACGGTAAGAAATCCAGCTCCTGTGCATTTTTCCCACAAGCTCTACAGAAGATATTAAATACTCACATGTATGAAGTAATTAGCATATTCATCTTCTTTAGTGGCAAAATGGTAAAGATCAGCTGAATACTGATCCTATGAAAGAAAAGCTTTGGTCAGTACAGTTTACAGATGGCATAAACACATTCTGGTGTATAAATGCATGCATGTCAGATTTTAATTCAAACCTTGACTGACTCCAGTTTTCTCCAGGCTTCCTCCACTTCCTCCCTCAATCCATCCTGCTTAGCCTGGGGACCTGTACTCCCTTGAGCTCTGAGATCAAAATAAATATCAAGGTTATAGTCCAAGGTTAATATCTCTAATAAAACAACTTACAGAACATCAGAATCTACCTGGTCCGAGCGTTGTGCCAATCTGTCGTCAGTTTTGCAAACTGTTTCTTGTTTCTCAGAATCTCTGGAAGATCCTCCTAATTAGAGATAACATTTGTGTTTTTAGTGATAATGAATGCCGTGGATGAAATACGAGGAGGAGAGAAGCACAAGCAGTTACCTCACTGAGTTTATTTAGCGGCTCCAGGACATCTTTTTCCAGCTTCACCTCAAAGTCTGCTAATGTTTGTGCCAGAATGTTTTCCATGAAGCAACACATTTCTAATACTTTCCTTTAAAAAAGAACAAGCAGTTGTGGTTAAGGAACCAGAGTTTCACCTTTTTTGTCTCACAAACCAGCCTATTATCATGACCGAAAAATGTGCCACATTTTTCAGCCTGCTCCCTCTGCTCAGTTTCGCTTTCAGAAAAAGTTATTGGGTGAAGTGCAAGATGTGCTTTAAGTCATAGGAAGTTCAAAGAGCAATGTGTGATAATGTATGATAATGTAATTTGTAGATGTTTGGAAAGTAAGTCCATGAATTCTTACCTAATGGAGGATTCACCATCAAAATCTTTAAAGCTCTCAGCCATACTGACAGAGAGCAACATAAGGGGAAGCTTTTTCTAAAAGATGACACAAGAGGGGAAATGCAAAGAAAATAGGCTGGATATTAGAAAGTAGGATTGACAAGCGCAAATAATGGATTTATGGAATTGTGGGATGAGAAAAGCACTTTTTTTAAAATTAAAATGCCTAGAGTTTTTTTAATTAGACAAATTCAAGTATGCGACGACAGAAACAGAGATCACCATTCGTCTCTCTGAGTCCAGCCCCTGCTGACCCTGCAAACAACCAGCCAGCTTCTTATAGATGATTTGAGCTGCTTTCTTGGTTGGTTCCACACGCTGCTCCACCTTCACACATCCACATGCACACTTACAAACCAAGCTTAAACAAACATATGAAAAGGAATGTACTGTAAGAAAGCAACTCAGTGTAAGCTATCAAAATGACTCACCAAGACCAGATCCTCAGATAGAAGGTCAGTTGCATCTTGTGCCCTAAAATAGTAACAGCACTTCTATAAACATCTTCACATAAACATTTTTACAAGAATTCACCCTTCTTACAGCTTTTTTACTAAGATCCAACTGCAGTTTTACTACACACTATTTGCAGCCCGTTCCACCTCAAGAGCTGTTTAATCTCCACATTCTCAATTATTATAGCTACATACCTCAACTGTAAGATTCACTGTAGTTACTGAGTAATTCTTTAAATATTAATTATATATCAATAAGCAATTCATTATACAGCCGTACCTTTAGCACAGTTACTACATCATTTGTTTTAACATTTATAACTTAATGATGTTCTCAGGGTTAAGTGGGTGAAATATAATGCATGCCGGGGGTTTCATACAACCCATGTTTATTTTCAGATAAGATATTGTGCACTTGTGCTCTCTTTCCAGCCAGAGGCCCATTACAGTATTAAAAAAAAAAAATCAATCTATTTAAATAGCACATTTAATCAGCACGGCACCCCTGCAATTGCCTGCCGAGCTGTCCAGGGTATACTATATCTTCGCTCAGAGTTGGCTAAAACAGCTTATTTATTTATTTATTATTCATTTATTTATTATTATTTTATTTCTTTATTTTTACATATTTTAATCAGTACAGAGGTAGGTCAGGTGGGCATTGCATGCTTTAAGCCAGGCTAAGTAATGTGTACCTGAAGGTGTCTTTTTTATACAGTTACATCTGTATTAATCTAAATCTAATAGAAATTTAATATGCGATGGCCACACGAGCTGTCCAGGGTGCATCCCGCCCTGCCCCAGAGTCGGCTAAGATGGCAGCCTCTCCGCGTCCCTAATTAGGATTAAGCAGATTAGAAAATGAATGAATGACTAAATGTATCGAAAAGGCCTAAACCTTTTTTTGTATGACAGTGCCCCTGTCCACAAAGCGAGAACCATAAAGACATGGTTGGTTACAGCTGATGGGGAAAAACTTGCATGGTCTGTGCAGAGCCCTGACCTCAACCCCACTGAGGCCTTGTCATCTAATATTAGCGTCTCACTTCAGTAATGCGCTTGTGACTATTTTAATCATGTAGTGTAAGGCAGAATTTCATTCAGGCATAAACTTATTCACATCAAGAGGTCTATCAGTCTACGTTGAACCAGTTTCCATTACACCCCTTTGCAGTAGCAATCTGGAGAATGTATAAATATAAAATACATATTTGAACAAATTTAATTTGGTGTATTTCCCAAAATATAAACATAAATATAAACTAGTATCCAAACCGAGACCAGGCAGATGAAGGTACTTCATGATCTATTTTGTTGGTTGCTATTGAATCTCATCTTTAAAAAAAAGAGCCAAGAATTATGCAGTCCTTATTCATCTCTGTATTAAACTCATTATTTTTTTGTTTAATTGATGTTTTTAGCTGCATTGTGTTAAAATGTTAATGTATTATTATAGTGAATAAATAGTAAAAAATTAATGTACAACACAAATTACCAAGGTATAAATACTGGACCTCACATTCATAATAATTTATATCAGGTTGCAGTACATTTATAAAACTGTATTTATAAATGACTTCTTTAGTTTTCTATAACACACAGCATTGAGATTGATGTTTTATTAATGCATTCATTAATTTTAGGCTTTATTTTACTCTGAGTTCTCTGAGTTTGAAAGGTGTGGCTGAAATGAGAAAACGTAGCTCAAACTTTTGTGAGTGCACTAGAGTGCTGTTCAAACTACTTAAATGTTGGTCCTAAAATTAGAGACTGAAGCATGCTGTGGTTAAAAAGCAGGCCAGAGAGAATGGTGCATTTGAAATGTCCTCCTTCCCCTCACCCAAACAATGTAATATATTATGGCAGATTTATGGCCTACACTATGGCAGGGAGACATGCAGTACACAGGAATTACATCTGAACTTCTCATCCAGTAGGCTTGCTGTGTGTAAAGTCTCTTACAACAAAATGCAAATTGCAATGAACAGTGACACTTCAGAGATGATTGCGATCTAACTGACACCAGAGGCTAAACGCCACGCATTATGTCAAGAAGATAAGAGTGCTAGCGAAAACCACAGACACATAGAGGGGAAAACACTCCCTGTTGATATGGAAATTCTGCTGTCAGGTGCTCCCACCAACTGCACTTCTTTCTGTTTATTCAGACAATAACAGGGGTAAAAGGGGATATTTTAAGGTACTGATACATATACATACATATTATCAATCTTTAAAATAAAAGTTCTAGATTTTACATCTAAGACATATGGTCATTCTCTGAAATTGGTACCATAAAGTGTGACATTCACAATCCCCAAGTTTCAATGAAATCCTGCTTATTCCCCTCTATATTGACCATACATTCATGAACCATGAAAAGAGAGTGAGAGATAACTTGGATAACTGGAGCACTGCGATGGCCTGGCGAGCTGTCCAGGATGTACTCTGCCCTCGCACAGAGTTGGCTGAGATGGGCGCCAGCCTCCCTGTGAACCTAATAAGGATTAAGCGGTTCAGAAAATGAATGAATGAATGGATAACTGGACAGATGTCATGGGCACAAGTCTGTAATATTTCCTCTGTTTACCTGAAATAGTTATGAAAAGCTTTAGGATGATTACTAGGAGGATGGACTGCAGTGAGAGTCCCAGCTATGTACACACCTCAGTGGTGGTGGATGCTTTGTTCCTCTTTAAACCCAGAGACATGTTGTTGAGGTATTCAGTAACAGTACTAACATTGGTAAGCAGGATGCAAACGCACCATTTTCTCTGCACCTTGCACCCTGCACTCTGCGGAAAGCAGCAGCTCGGCATTAACACCCACTATATTTCAGACGGGTGCAGAGGCCAAGCGGCATCACAACAAACCATATTACTTAAAAGAGTTTATCAGTAAAAAAAGTATAATTCATGAATTTATTATAAATACAACTTTTTTCTCTAAAAAAGGGACAGCCTGAGTTTTCTATACATAAATAAATAAATAAAAAGGCTTTGTAGTAATTCTTAAAAAGAAATATGAATGTGTATTTTTTTTAGTAAACAGGTGAACTACTTTTCTTACAGTAATATTTAATTAATCAAAAATTTAATCTAAATTTTCTGGCCAGAACATTTCATCATATTGATAAATGTAAAGTATAAGGTAAACTAAAACTGACAATCTAAAGCCACATGACAGTTATTCGGTAAAACAAACAACAATGCACTAGAGCTTATGAAGACACGACACAATGCTAAACATTATCTTTAGATGCCACATGAAAGTACTTACTTCCCCACATTTCCAAACTGCTTTAAGAGGCTAAATTGCTTTAGCATGGTTATGATGGTTTCCTTTTCGTCCCACCACCCTGTAGTCCTTTTGCTTATGCTCAGATCAGAATCGCTCTCATTTAATGGTTATGTTAATTTGATTTATGAAAAGAAAAAAGGAAAACAATGTGATTGAATTGAGTTCCTCACTTCAAACTCTCGACCAAACGCTCAGAAATGCACACGCCTCAAGTCCAAAAGAGGAAGTCACAACATGCACACAGGGAAGGAGTTTCATGCATCACGCAGTGAAACTCTTTCAGCCATATTTTTTTATAAAGAAAACAGAACTGTGAGTAGAAGATTCACCATGTCATGTAGCTCTGTTACATGGGTTTAATGGTTCTGATGATATATTTGATTCAGAGACAGACCATAAATGTTACTAAAGGGTTGCTTTGAGCCAGAAGTTTGCTACACATTGGCTTATTTAAAGTGTCATCATATGTATTGCATTAAGTGACTGTAACGCTTCATATGACTGCAATCTGTGCATCTGTCAGTCCTTACTTCACTTTACTCACACTAAACACGGAAATTAGGTGCACCTCATTTTAAGAATGGTGCGGCAAAGCGGTGATTTGCATTGTCGCTTCACAGCATGTAGGTCCGAGGTTCAAACATGCCTCTTGATCAGGGGGCCTATCTGCTAGAAGAATGCATGTACTCCTCGTGCCTGTATGGATTTCCTCCGACAGTCCAAATTTATGTGGATGAGATCAAGTAGCCACCCTAAATTGTCCGTAGATGTGAATGTCTCCATGTTAGCCCTGGAATAGATCTCTTGCCCAGTGACAGCTGGGATATGGGTATACAGTCCTGTGAAAAAAAAGAAATGCTGCAGAGCAAACATGCATTATATTTACATATAAATAATTGAATCAGATGCCTCAGTTGTGTAATGGTTAGCACATCCACCTCGGGAAGAAGGTCCTGGGTGTAAATTCCACACTCCAGCGTTTATGTATGGAATTTGCATGTTCTCTGTGCTTGCATGGGTTTCCTCCGGGGAGTCCGGTTTCCTCCCACAGTCCAAAGACATGCACATTGGGCCAGTTGACTGTTCCAAATTGCCCCTTGGTGCCATTGGTTGTGTGTGTTGGCGCTATGATGGCCTGGTAAGCTGTTCGGGGCGTGCCCCGTCTTCGCCCAGAGATGACTGGGATAGGTTTCAGCTTTCAGTAATAAACAGTATTAAAGCAAAGTCAGTATTTGATGTGATGACCCTTTGTTTTAGAAATACAGTCTACGAAATTTCAAGGTAAAGAGGAGAAAGGGTAAAAAGTTCTACTAAGCATCTTGCAGAACCTGTCACAGTTCTCCTGGACATTTTGACTGTCACACTTGCTTCTTTATATGTGTACAAAATCCAGCAGTCATAATGTATAGCAAACTTTATACCAAAAAAATAGGGTGTCTAAGACTTTTACACAGTACTGTAGAACAATTTATGAAAAAATTTAAAAGATTATTTTGAGCACCTAACATTTAACTGATGGTCCTGAAGAAGGTCCTGGGTTTGATTCCCTTGCCCGGGTGTTTCTGTGTGGAGTATGCATGCTCTCCCCAAGCTTACTCTGGTTTCCTCCAGAAAGACCAAAGGCATGCACATTAGGCTAACTGGCTTCCCCAAATTGACCCTAGATGTGTGAAAAGTTGTGTGTGTTGGTCTGGGGAGGTGCTCAGGGTGTATTACGCTTCCGCCCAGACTTGGCTGAGAAAGTCACCAACCTCTGCGACCCAAGTAGGATGCAGCAGTTTGGCATATAATTGAAGTCAGACTGTGTTCAGAGCAGGATTTCTAAGTAAGACTGCCACTCAGTGGCCAATGGGAAGAATCATTAGAGAATTTGAAAATATACCGAACATCATTTAAATACATTAAAATTTGAACAGGTGATGCTTCTTCATTCAAAGCAGTCTGGCCATCACGTCAAGCATCATTAGAATAACCTTCCTGGTTCATTAGTACAGAAGGACACCGCAAGTGTGAGCCAAGACACAGCAGCAATAATGCTTTTTGGTTGAAAGTGAAACAGTGTAGATTTGAGTGTTAGTTGAGTAGCTTTCAGGGGATTTTTGGTTTCATCTGGCTAGTCGTGGATCATGTGACTACTTAAAGCTGTTATTTTATTTAAAAACCCAGGGTTAAGGGGCCAGAAAAGCACTAAAACATTTAAGCAAGCACAGGAATCATTCATATTATGGAAAAAAGCTTGATTCACAATTTTTAAAAGATATGGCACTTTAAACACTTCATGCCTAAACACACAATCCCTCTCAGCTTGACTTCACATGGACATTTTAGCTAAATAAGACATTACTAAACTGACACTGCTTGATCATGTCAGCTCTCTCATGCGAACAAATTCATAACTAAAATGATTCATGACTAAAACTAAAGTAAACATATGCCCCTAGTGGTTAATAGATCAATCCAAATTTATTACACAATTGATAATACTAATAATAGTGTAGTATTTCTACCAGCTGCCTCTACTGAAGGAATATTCCAGTAATTCAAATTTTTATCACATCCTTAGCCTCAAAATGATTACCAGCAACTCACAGGAAACCAAGCTGAATAAGAGATGACAATATTAGTGTTTGTTGGTTGAGGCAGTTAGCGGTTTAATTTGAGAAAGGCATTTTTCACTCCCTAAGTTTTTTCTAGACATACTACAGTCCCTGTTCACTACCAGATATAAATAAATAAGGAATAAAAGGGGTACCTGTATAAAAAAAAAAAAAAAAAAAAAAAAAAAACCCTGATATGATGCCTAACTTACTGAAAAAAAGTCAACGAAGACCAAGTGACTTTTGGAGGTGATTCACCCTAGATTATCTCTGGTTTTTAATAT
>JBCNYG010000019.1:24712645-24723855 GCA_039654305.1 Porochilus rendahli
ATACATACACATACATACACACACACACACACACACACACACACACATTACAGATATAATGTTAACGTTCAAAGTATTTTTACTTCCAAGCATTAGTTTGGATAGTGTCTAAAATTTACGAATGCTTTTTAAGGAAAAAAAAATTATTTCATTATTTATTTTTGCTTAGATAACCTTTAGATCTTCGTTCAATTGGCTGCCAAGCAGACTTTGGGCGTTTCTGACATCCAATCACAGGCATCAGAGATCACTTATTGCCGGGCCTTGGAGGCTCGGAGCCAGTAATCATTGGCTGTGCTCGCACTCTATCAGGAGGAAAGGCGGGTAAAAGACATTTCGGGTTAAGTAACTTCTCGCAAGGCGTGTGAACTCCGGGGAAAGTTTGTTTCTGACGGCAGTGGAGATCCTTTAGTTTTGTTTTCATTCGTAGTTTGATTTATCAGTCAAAATGAGTCATACTGACGCGTCTTCAGATATTCCAGAAATATTTAAAGCTTTGCTTGAACAATCTTTCCCCTTCCCTGTTAGTGACGACGGTAAGTGCACGCGCCTCTGAATGAAGAGTTGCTGTTGCTCTGTTGTGCAAATAATTTGCTGATTGTTTTCAAAGCAGGTTTATTTTGTATTCTTGCACAAATTGTGTTGTTTATTGTGATCGCATACGGATTGTATTTACAGTCAGCATGGGCGGGATGCTTTTTATTTCGGTTTGTGGTTTAAAGAAAAACTGGTGTGCGTTGTTAATCGATTCAAGAACTTGTGATTGTTCAGTAAATCGCTTACTTGGATCCTGATAATTTACTGCAATGTGCATTTAATTATTATTATTATTATTATTATTATTATTATTTTGCTTCTGATGATTGCCCAGTACAACCATCGTCTTACCCCCTGTATTCATGCTTGAAGGAACTGACGGTAACTTAGTGAGATCGAAATAGTCGTATTTCTCAGTTTATCTGATCATTAAGAGAGAGCAGTTTGTAAATATGAAACATCACTCATGCTTAGAAATAGATCCTGTGCTAGTAAACACAGCCATCCTCTCGGAGCAGCAGGAGCCATTCATGTTTGTTGGGACAGACACCATCAATACTGTTATAATGTATCTCACACTAGCTGTGTTATGGTTAAAAGTTAATCAAGCATGTTTTTGTTTATGTTATGCCACCGCTTCCGGGCTACCGGATACAGCTATAGCGGCACATGCGGGGCCATGTGATCGTGTGTGGTGTCGTTTAATCCCAGTGTATTATTCGTATTGGAGAGGCGTGATTGGTCGGTCCGTTTGCCAATACGATTGTGGTTAGACATTTGGGCGGAGCTTGGTGCGAACCTGAGCTCAGCTCTTTGTATGGAGGAGAAGCGGGTGGTGTCCACGAGCGCTTTAACCGAAAATTTTCCCTAGAACTTGTTGATCCGAACGTGTTGTTGCACTGAAGGACGAACAGACAGAATGTCGGCGGAACCGGGAACGGTAGGTTTGGACGAAGGCGGCGGTCCTCCGGCTGTGTTCCCAGGAGCGTTAAAGAAAGTACTGGAAGCTCCTCCTCCGAGTTTACTGGAGCGTGAAGGTGGTACGTAGGTCACGGGGTTCCTAACGAGCTGTTTAGGAAGTTGTGCAGATAGTAGACGTGTCAGGGTTATGGAGACCATGTGGGACACCAAACGGAAGGCGTGAGAACAAATACAGTCCTACAAACTGCTCTCAAAATCTCTCCCAAGTTCAAATTATAACACACATGCCAGGATTGTACTGTTTAGGGAGTAAAATCCATCCATGATGCATATGATACATCTTATTCATTCATTCATTCATTCGCAGAACCTAGGCATTTAGTAGAACCTGTTTGTTCCTAGGGACACGGGGATGCTGAAACCTCTCTGTGTCCCTGCAACCCTAGGAACAAACAGGGATGAAGGGACACTGAAACCTCCCTCAGCCGACTGGGCAAAGGCGGGATACACCCTGTACAGCTTGCCAGTCCATCGTATTCACACTCTCGCACGTCTAGGGACAATTTGAAATAGCCTAATGTGCATGATTTTGGGTTGTGGGAGGGGAAATCCTTGAGTGCCCAGAGAAAACCCTCACTAGCACAGGGAGTGAATGAGTGGTAAGTAACATCCCATGATGCAGAAGTCACTTAAACACTGGCACAAGGTTCATTAATTATCCAGACTACTTTATCCACTAGGAGGCAATCTCTAACCTGGATCCTTTTCAGTAAGGTGTGGTTTACTGGCATTGAGTGTTAGTTCTTTCAATAGTTTTTTTCCCCCTAATTTAGTCGTATCAACTTTTTGCCTTTCCTATCACACAACCACCACCGACCAGGGAGGGGTGTAAGCAAGCACACCCCCTTTGTGACATGCGATGCTACCACTCGCCTCTTTTCGAACTGCTGCACATGCGTATTTGGGGGCAGCCTAACGCACTCGGACGGAAAGCACTTTCCGCCCCCTCGTACAAATGAGCTCACAGATGGTTGGCTGATGAGTGACAGGGAAGTGAGCGTATGCCATTCCTCCCTCCCGGGAGAGCTCAGCCATTTAGCTCCCGGTCACAGATGGCTGTGGTTTCAATTTGTATTTGAACTTGCGATCTTTGGGTTCATAGTTGCGCACCTTGTCGATGTGCCACTTGGGAGCCGTATTTTCAATAGTTGAAATAACTTCTGCTCCAGTTTTTCATTCCATGAGAATGGTTTCCATGTTGAATCCATAACGATAGCTATGTGTATGTCAATTGTGTTTCTAGATTTAATTAATTGTTTGCAGTACAGTCGTACTCATTAACACAGGGTGATGGTAATCATGCTTGTTTCATAATCCTTTTAAAGGCTTGTATAAATTTGGTCAAGTGAGTCAAGAAAATGTGAAGAGAAATTTATTATAAATTTAATGTTTGTTTTGGTGTAGAAAATGAGAAAGAGAAGCTTTCAGGAGATGAAGTGGACTTCATGGGTGGAGTCAGTGAACTGGGGTCCTCAGCCTCCTTGACGCCTGCAATCTGGAACAAGACGATTCCATACGATGGCAAATCCTTCCATCTTGAATATATGGATCTGGAGGATTTTCTGATGGAGAACGGTATTTCTGTTTCCGAAGACGTCCAGCAGAAGAGCCTGGAAACAGAGAACTCTAAGGAGGTAGTAGAGAAAGACCCCACCATTAAAAAGACGGAACCAGGCTCAGCAGCTTCTGTTTGTCTTCTGCCAATCACGGAGCTGGAGCACTGTGATGAAGAAGTAACGACGGTTATACCAGACTCTGACTCTGTACAAACCCAAAAAGGTCAGTACAGAGTGGTAATGTCAAACTTGGATCATGTTCACAGACCAACAGAAATCTATTCCCAATAACCCAACAGACAACAAAAGTCTTCACAGATTCACTGAATACTGACTACTAAAATAACATCATTTACAGAATGCATGAAATGTTTCTGTGAAATTACTGTATGTTTTAAATCCTCCAGCTCAGTGCTTATTGTGATCATGCATTTCAGGCCTAACCACAGAGCAAGAACGTCTGACACCAGAACCCATTAATCCAGAGAACATTGAAATAGTGGTCAACTTTGAGCCGGATCCTGCAGACCTTTTACTTTCCACTGTACCTGGCGGAGAACTTTTCAACCCTCGCAAACATCGCTTTACTGAAGAGGATCTCAAACCACAGCCCATCATCAAGAAAGCCAAGAAAATATTTGTGCCTGAAGAACAGAAGGTAGGTCTATAAATTCAACTAGAGGTGTGAGCAGGACTAATTTTTTTTTTACCACCCATTCCTGAAGAATCTCTTGATCAGTTCTGCCAAGTCCTGCATGAAGTGTAATTAGTGGCACTCACTCTAGTGTTTCATACAACTTTTACAGCAACACAACATTTTATTTAAATCCAGAATTGCCTAAATGTTTTTGCTGGTAGAGTAAGGGAGAGTAGATGTTGGGGTTACTGATCTGAAGGTCAGCGGTTCAATCCCCACTATCACCACTGTTGGGCCCTTGAGCAAGGCCTTTAACCCTCAATTGCTCAGTTGTATAAAAAAATGATAATTGTAGGTCGCTCTGGATAAGAGCGTCTGCCAAATGCTGTAAATGTAAATGTAGGTGCACTCTATGAAGTATACAATATGTGAGCATGACAGGGGAAAAAAGGAAAGCTCATCACTCTGGTAAAGGGTAAAGCTGGATTAATCAGACAACATAACCAGATGTTGTTTCTGTTGCTCCAGAGTCTGATATTTGTGTTTCCTGGTAAATTAAGCCCTTTATTCAGATAATTCTTACTAACAAGGGTTATTTTTTTATGTACACACACGATTTTTTCCAATCCTCTGAGTTCTTGTCCCATTGTGTGTGTTGGTGGAGGTTGTGGGGGCATATTTCTTTTTTCTGACCATATCTCTTGCATGAAGTTGACTGATCACCAGTATCTTTCCACGTTTTAATAATATGTTGGACAGTTCTTAACCCATTTCCGGTAATTCAATCAGCAGTCTCTTTAGTTTTATGCAGGCCAATAATCTGAAATACAGTAATATCTTTTTCATAAGCATAGGATACATCATATGACATGGTTGTTTAAGAAAGGAGAAGCTACTCACTGCATCAATTAATGTTAAAAGAATTGTTGCCAGTTGACAGATATTAATCATTAAGCTAAGTATCCTGTCAAAGGCAATACAATCCTATGTATTTGGTTATATTTAAATACAAATGGTAACTTTTTTGGTTAAGTAGTGTGTATTTCATATTATTTAAACAGTAAGAAAAAAAAGATTTCTAAATTATTCAATGTTTTTGCATTCAATCTTTTTTTTTTCCACAACATTCTAGAATGAGAAATACTGGCAGAGAAGGAAGAAGAACAACGTTGCGGCAAAACGTTCTCGAGAAGCCAGACGACTCAAGGAGAATCAGATCGCGGTCCGAGCAGCCTTTTTGGAGCAGGAGAACATGGCTTTGAGGCAGGAGGTGGCTGAGCTGCGCAAAAACTTGGGATGTTGCAAGAAAACTGTGGCTTGCTACGAGTCAAAATACGGATCATTGTAAGAGACTAACTCGTCCTGTATAAATGCATTTTTTAAATAATTATATTTCAACTTGCTTTATTTAATATAAATGGTACCTGCAATGGACCCTCATAACACATACATAAATATGGCTTAAATACTTCATGAAGCAATCCTGGAGAATGTAAATAAGGCTTGTCTGAGTTCTATGAAGTGCTGTTGACTTTAACTGAAGAAAGTCCCTGTATGTTGTACATATTACAGTCTCTGTATTTTCCAAACATTTAAAGAAATGCTCTATAAAGTGTACCCCTGAATAATTGTATTTATTATATTGAATACTCTTCAGCTGTGGTATTAATGTATTTACATCCAGAGGTACTGCTTTGCATGTTTATGAAGACAGCATACCAGCCGAATGAATCACTTTTAATATCCTCAAAACAAAGTGCTAATCAAATTTGTGAAACACTGTATATCTTCTCAAATTAATTTAAAGGTATTTTGACAAATACTCCAGAATTGCTTTATAGAGGTTTTATGAGATCTTTATGAATGGTTATAATAGTCCTTTTGACAATATGCGTATAAAGCATTTAAGAGGAGTTATAAATATTAAATATTTTCCTAACAGTTCATTTCAACAGGGATTTTCAAGTCAGTTTCTTTACTGTGCTTTATGCAATCACCCCTTTGTTTCCACTCTAGCCATGAGGAACACATTATGATTAAATTCAAAATTAGTGGTCATGTGACTTGTTAGTTAAACTAGGGTGTTTTTATTTTTTTTTTAATTTCAACTCTAGCTTAGTAATTTGAGCACTAACACCTTGAAAACGAATAAACTTGACACTTTTGATTGAACTATTTTTTTGTTCCTTCATACAAAAATGTATATTTTTTTATTTTGCTGACTGTTTCAGCTGTGGTGACAAAGGTGACTAAAGGGTCTATTTAGTTATTTTTATGAAAATATCATAATTCATGTTTGATGACAGTTATGTCTTTTCATTTTTGTAAAATAACCTCATTGTCTTATCAGGGACTACTTAGCATCTTATTTGCGCATTTAATTAAACTTTTTTAATTATTTGGAGACTATATACACAAGGTTCTAAATATTCAATAATGTACTTGTGCTACATAAAGAATCCTGTGGTACTGCAAGAAGCACACACACAAAAGGTTCTGATCGGTCACCAGAAAGGGTTGGCGTAGTGAAGAGCTCCAGGTAAATAAGATCAGAAACATGGTACAAAATTATTCAAGTTTAAGCTTCTAAACTGAAGGGCAAGAGAAAATCTGTACATCATTTTATTGCATGTCTAAATAAAGCTTTAATTCTTTTTGAAAAAGGATGTATGTTTTCCTGTAGTCAAACAGCTGCTCTGTTTTGGGTTCAGTATCTGTCTAGTGCATATGTTACTGAGCAAAGTCCATTCCATCTCCACATCTGGATAAAGGCATCTGCCAAAAAACTAAATGTAAAGTAGTTCAGTTCAGCTAATTTTTCTAGGAATCAGTCAAGGTGTGATACATCTTCCTCTCTGATTCCTCTATTTTTGGGTGGGGGTAGATATATTGCCAAAACTGACACAGAGAAATCACATTTCTCTAAACCCTTCAGAAAAAAAAATGTTCGGGCACTTTTTGTGGTAAAAGTTCTGGTACATTTTCATCAGGCCATAACTAAGAGCCCTCTGGAATTAAATAAAACTACCTAATTATGTTCCTCTACAGCTCTATTTTTTTTTATATAATAACTAGAAGGCCTTCACCTGGAACTCTGGCATGTAAAGGTTAAGTGATTCTTAGAAAAATTGGATTTGAACACGTACCAGTGCTGGAAATTACCTGATAGATAAAATCGTACTTGTGATCAAGTAACAACCTCTGGTTTAGAAGTCCATGCTTGTACATTATTAAAGAGATTTTCTTCTCAGTATTTCTTTGTGTTGTGCACTCCAGTAACACACTACACCAGCATGCTGTATGTTTTATTTATTGCAATGAAAACAAGAATACTTGTACAGAAATAATGTGTAAGGGATCATCTTTCAAATTCACACGTCTTCACCTCTTTTTGAAGCCATATTTCTTTCTCTCATAGAAGAGGTCAGTCTTCGAACTGCCGAGGTTCACAATCTTCGGACAACCGTCTCGCTGTGCGGCAGAGAGAGGAAAAAAAAACTGAAAAATGCTGCATGGCCACTTTATACTGTCTTTACCCACAGGGAGTAGATAAATAAAACATCTTCCAGTGATCAGGCCAGGGAAAAAAAAAAAAAAAAAAAAAAGAGATTTACTCACATCTTTCTCCTGAATAGTGCACTCCTTGCAGTAGTAAGCATCTGATACCCCTGGACCTCCACAGATCACACAGCGGCCTTGATATGACCCATAGTTGCATTCATCACATATGCGCACAAGTGTGCAAGGCCTGACATAAGAGTCACAGATAACGCACTTCCCATCACCTTAAAACAAGTTTATATAAGAGATGTTAAAACATTCTGTGAAGAAAAAATGTGTATACTGTAGAAATTATTAATAAATATTATTCTAGCATTAAAATGAGCAAATATTTAACTCTCTGATACAATACCCACAGAGAAAGGTGATATAATCCTAAGCACACTTGCAAATTCACCATGGGATGGTTCAAAATAATAACCCTACAGATGGTCTGAGCAAAGCCTAGATGTGAACCTCATTAAAATGCTGTGAGGGTTTTAAAAAAGACAGTACCTGTCAGAAAACCCTCAAAACATCTTTCAACTGAAGGAATTTTGCATGGGAGATGGTCAAAATTTTCAACAAGGCTCTGTCAAAGACTGGTGGATATATTTAGCCTAAAAATGCTTTCAAGAAGTCAAAACTAACATCTGAAACTAAGGGTGTACTTAATTTCTCCTTAGGAAAATATTACATCTACTGGCATTATTGTACATATTTATCTGTAGGGACTGCATTAAGAGGGTGAAATTTACATGAGATATAATTGAAAGAAAAGCTTTATCAAACTAATTACCATAAATACCGGAAGGTACAATATTTTTGTACTACACATACAAGGAAAAATGAAGCACAGGAGCACAAACAATGGACCACGGAATTTGCATGTGCACGGCCAAATTCGTAAATAAGCACCCGACTTAAAACAGAATCGATGGTTTACGTAACTTTTCCTGCCCATGTTACATAGTGTATCTCATGTACCCACTGATTACTGATGTATTGGCATTCAATTACTATAATTGACTAAAATTTCAACTCAGTGTCACACATTTCAGTACCCGTATGATGTTCAGACCCATATAGATCAACACTAATGAACCAATTCATTCAGATTGTGGACTGAGTTCTGTGGTGTTCCTTTAAGACTTACATTTCTCACAGAGCCTCCCGATGGCTGTGAAGGGAAAAGAGAAAGAAAGTAACTCATACAAGCCCACAATGTCTTTTCCTTCATCAGTCTAAAGCCTTCGTATAACCAGTTATTGTGCTTATATCTTTAAAAAAGGTCTATTAACAATTTGGAGAGGAATTCCAAGGATTTGTGTTTTTTTTTGTGAACTGTGAGATCAGTAAGAAATGTTTCAGAAACAGGTATCCGATCGCAGACCCACAAGAGTGAAATGAACTACCTTCACCGAAATACCAGCATGTCATAGACTCAGTTCATCCTCATCACTCCTGTTTTCTGTCTGAGAGTAACTTTTACAAATTTCACCATAATATGTGAGGGTGTTCCTGTGGACTTATTTTCTTATTAAAAATAATAGTACATGCCTGCATTATACTCAAAACAAAATATTATGTATTTTTAATAAACTAATTTCAAAAAATAAAAAGACTTATCCTGCCAGATTCCATAAATGAAATAAGGTTTTAAAATATAATTAACTTGTTTTAACATTGCCATCAAGCAGTATGATGCTAATATGGGATATTTTTAACTGAAGTATATGCTCTTTAAATATTTTGTTTGTAAACACACATCATTTTAGATTTGAATGGAAAACAAAACTTGTGACCAGTGCAAGATAACATATTGACACATTTTAAGATTATTAGTTTGTATTACTTTAGACATGTTCATTTTTATATACATATTTAGACAGAACCATAATTCATACAACACGCAGTTAAGTATAAACATCTGATTTAAGAATGAAACGGGTGATCAACACGCCCCTACAAGTTGTTTGTAACCAGAGTAATAAGTATTTACAAACCCACAGCCTTCATATTTTGGGTTTCGTCCAGCAGCAGTTAAACGCTTTTAGTGAAGTTGATCTTAGCAATGAGGACGACGTGATTCTTACGTTTTTTGTCTCTGTTTTAACTTTATCACAAATTAAAAGACAGAAATGCTAACCGACAAACATCCAACTTTGCTAAACTGACGATTCTAGCTAACAACGTGGCTAACCGGTTAAACAGTCGAGTTCACACAGAGAGAGTTTTAAAGACGGGTCTCTACCTGCTCTCTGATATCTGTAATGCAGTTGGACAGTAACACTTACCGACACCCGCTTGTTTTCTACAGAAAATTAAATCTGGATGATGTTTAGCCATTGTTTGCTAGCCGACTAGCCGACATACATTCGACTCGCCGATTCCTTTGTCGTATTACGTCACTTCTTCTTCGTCCTCTTTTTCTTTTTCTTCTTTTTGTGTTTAATGGCGGTTGGCAAACGACTTTCAGGTGCATTACCGCCACCTACTGAAATGGAGTGTGAACTGAATGGCTCCTATTCACCCTACGTTCCCCTCCAAATCCCCGTATTCCTCAGAAAAATAAATAATGCCTTATACATTGCCCTGATTCTAACTGCAACATTTCCCTCAACTTCATTTTTATCTCCTCTTTCTCCAGTTTCTTTTAAAATCGCCCTATCCTCTTTATACCTTGGACAGAAGATAATGACATGTTCCCCATTCTCCATCCTCCCACAGTGCTCACACAACCCAGATTCATGTTTCCCCATCACCTTGAGAGTACAATTTAACCCTGTATGCCCAAACCTCAACCTTGCTATAATGTCCTCCTCTCTTCTATTCCTACTTGTCTCTCTGTTTACCCCTAACTTCTTCTGAATCCTGTACTACTCTCTTCCTTTACTTTCCTTATCCCACTCCTTTTGCCACGTCTCTATCATTCCCTTCCTAACTATACTTTTAACTTAATTTTTGCAATAACTAATTTCCTTACTCACTTCTCTCCTTTTAGTTGCTTCCTTTGCATATCTATCTGCCTGCTCATTCCCCTCCACTCCTACATGTGCAGGAATCCATATAAACGTCACCTCTATCCCCAATTTCTTGACCCTATCTAACACTTGATATATTTCATATTACATCCTGTAATATTACATTATATTAATATCACATCCTGTCTCACTTCTGATTCCATGTTCTTAATGCTGATTAATGCACTACTGGAGTCAGACCCTACCATCATCTTTCATACCCACACCTCTTCTATTCCAGCACTATTATTATGGCAATCATTTCCCCCGTGAATACCAATACTCCATCGCTAATTCTTTTATTTATTATTATGTTTCTTTCTGGAAGTACAAAAGCTATTACTACTAATTCTCTGTTTTAGATGCATCTGTAAACCCTTTCATACAATCTTTATACCTCTCGTTAATATATTTCTGCTACGCTTTTATTCTTATTTTTCCCTATCAGAATCATATCCACCTCTATCTCCTCATACACCCATTGTGGAGCCATAGCTACTGGTACTGTTTAACTAATCACCATTTGTTCTATCCCTAATTCCTCTACATCAGCCTGATGCTTGCTCAGGATTCTCTTCATTCACGTAAAAATCTTTCGCCTTTCACTAAAGATTTCCGTGGAGAGGAACGTCGATAAGTTCCCTTGATTTTTAGAGGCTTCGTTTTGATAGTATATTATTTACATCTTGGACAGTCGTACTAAGCATTTCACTGCATATTGTAGTGTGTATAATTTGTACTTTGAATATTTATTCTATAAATTTGTATATTTGTAGAATTTGAATTACTATTTTCCCTATGACCCATCTGAAACTCTTACCTTTTTATTTCCTCTCTCCTGACATTTTACCAATACCCCCTTATTTGGATGATTTTCCAGTAATTTAGCCCCAGCATTCTTCTAAGTTCCAGCGGCATCTCTTTCATTTCCACTTG
>JBCNYG010000019.1:24736225-24760561 GCA_039654305.1 Porochilus rendahli
TATTTTGATATACTGTATTGATCCTGCGAGGGAAATTAATGCCACTACATTTAACCTGCACACACACTTGGGGAAGTGGGCTGCCACTCACATTGGAGTGCCCGGAGAGCAGTTGGGGGTTAGGTGCCTTGTTCAAGGGCACTTTAGCCATGAATATTGAGGAAGGGAAGGTGCAGCTCACTCTCCCACCACCTCACATTTTGCCTGCTGGTTCCGGAATTGAACCAGCAACCCCTCTGTCCCAAAGCCGCTTCTCTAACCATTAGGCTACCGCAGCCCCAAATAAAGGATGCCCCCAGGATGAACGGTATATATAAAAACCTCTACTGGTGGACAATTTATACGATCCTACCACCCTACCCTACGCAAAGCCAATGCTCACCCTTGTGTCACTGAATTTCTGAATTGAATTTTCAAGCTCATCATTTAACAAAGCCGTGAATTCTTGTGCAGGTAATTGGTGTGAAATTGACGGGCAGCCTGTCTGGTTGGACCTCACCAAAAGATGTTATCCTGAAAGTGGCTGGCATCCTCACTGTAAAAGGTGGCACTGGTGCTATAGTGGAGTATCATGGTCCTGGTGTGGATTCCATCTCTTGTACAGGTGAGACACTGCATTAGATTGATGCATACCAACTACCTCCCAGTCCATGTTATGGATTTTCTTAAAAAGAGTAATGTTAAAACTTCTATTAAAGTCACAGAATCTATTTTTATTATAGTCATCTGCATGAGCAATTCAGGCTCAGTAGGTATAAACAGGATATTGAAGACTAAATCCTTGAAGTCACTGTATTAAAAATAGCCTTCCTATTAAAATAAACTACTGAATGTAATATTATAGCCAGTAAGAGGTAAACAAAAAAAATTAATTTATCTACAATGACTCATAACACCTTAAAATACCTAAAAGTGGTTCAGCTCTGAATATTTATATAATATTTAGCAAGAGCAAAACGTATGATAATTTTTTTTGAGGTCACAAAGAAGCCCTGGGGAAACTTCTAACCAATTAAAGGCCTCTCTTACATTGTCAAGTATTAATGATGAGTCCACTCTCAAGGGAATACTGAGCAGCGATGGTGTGTGTTGCAGGGAGAAAGCCACTGCTCTCCAAAAATAACTTTGCCGTCTACCTACATTTTAAGGTCACATGGACATGCCAGAAATTCATTAGGAAAGTTCTGTGCTCAAATTAGACAGAAGTAAACATTGTGCCAAATAATTAATAAGAATAAAGGTAATATTTTGGGAATTACTGTAAAACGTAGACACTTTTGTAGTGTTTAATGGTAACTTCTGGCTTCTTACTGGTTTTGGTGCTGAAGATGTAAATAACTTTGAGATATACGCACTTAATATTTGGTTACTATAAAGTGAAAACTATTGGAGATATTAATGTTTAAAAATTTCTATTTTAAAATGTAACTTCTGTAACACATTCAGCAACAACTGTTCACATTATACATGTCGCATATTATAGGGTTGGGGTTTCTTGGATATTCAGTACAAATTTCAGCCCAATTATAGCGAAATGCCTGCAAATGCCACAAATAATATATGAACAAAACATTGACAAAAAAGTTGAAATTTGCTCCACATAGCAAACTATCAAAATTCCTAATTGGAAAAAAGTATTCAAAGCTCTGTGAAATAAAGATTTAGCATATTTTTGAGTTTCCACACATTTAATATAAGAATTTACATTATGTCTTTTAGTTTTTCATTTTCTTTCTTTTCAAAACACGTGACATGAACTTGGGAAAAGGTTGAATTCTGAGTAAGCTGGAATAAAATCACTGATGGTACTAAAAAAAACCCAACAACAACACTTCAGTGTTGTGTGCTTTACATGCATGTTTACGTTCTCTTTTATCTCTTTTCTGTCTCAGGGATGGCTACTATCTGTAATATGGGTGCTGAAATTGGTGCCACTACTTCAGTTTTTCCTTACAATCACCGCATGAGGACTTACCTACAGAAGACAGGCCGTGCAGGTTGGTGGAAGTATATCTGACATATTCAATGATCCGTTCATCCTTTTTTCTTCTATTGTAGTATTTTTCTTGTTTGCTTAGAAATTGCCAGTCTGTCTGATGAGTACAAAGATCTGCTTGTCCCTGACTCTGGCTGTGAATATGACCAACTGATTGAGCTCAACCTGAGTGAGGTAAATATTTTACAGATGTAAAACATGTGTAAGCTAATGTAGTGCTAATCTTGCATCTCAACGTGACAGTCGGCATGTCTGAGTCCAGTTTAGATAGGATTAGTTCTAAACATTGCTCCTTGCAGAGCTTAAAACAGATGCACTGCAGTTTTTTGAATACCGTACAAATTACATGGTGCCAGCAAATATCATATTTAATTAATCAATAAAAGTTTATTTTTATTTTGATAAAGTTTATTTAAATGTTTTTATTCCAGCCAATCTTAACTTGCTGAGTGTGCAATGAATTTAGGAACTGGAATAGTTTTGTACCCGGTCCTTCGTTTCGCCACCCTTTCACGCCAGCTATTGGTACCACATTATGTACATCTGCACTTATGACCTTTTATTTTAAATCTAGTAATCTACACAGTGTGTGCACGTACATATGTCTGGCGCGTGAGGCTATCGGAAGTGATTCTATTTGATACTATACTGGGTGACAGAACTGGTCAATACAGGTCGGTTTTATTTTATTATTATAATTTTTTTTTTTGAAAGCAGAGACTTTAGATTTTATCCATTTCTTGTATTCCTGTTCTGTGGCTTTGTTAAAGAAAAATAAAATACTGTTTTTAATAATTTTTTTTCATCTCCGGGGATTATAAAAATCCACCAAACAAGGAATAAAAAAAAATGGCCTTAGTCTGATTCTAAAATATACAGCTGTGGAAAACATTAACAGACCACGCTTTACTGTAACATTGAGTTAATCCAACTTCATCTTTGCAAACATGTTGCTTACTCGACTCAGAGAAAGTCCCTAGTGTTCAGACTCTGTTTTCAAATTTGACAACATGGTTGTTCCCGGGGGGAAAAAAAAAAGACAATAACCCCAGCTTGGTGTATTTCTGTTAAATAGCATCCAATAGTAGCCTCATTATTATTTACAAAAGGACAGGGTGGTTCAGACTTTCTTTTCAGCCATGCATGAATCCAACCTAATTCCACTTGTTTAATCGGTAGATTTTAGTCTTTCTTCATTTGCATCCTGTTTGGCTGATATGAAAGCTTTCAACCACATAGCCCTTCTGTAGGGTTACATACATGTGGGTCTTCTGCCCCTGGTTCCTTTCATCGACAACTTATTCTCGTTTTTTAACAATTTATTCCTATTCTTTATTGGGTTTTTTTTATAGTTTTCTGTTTTTTTCCCTTGTTGTGTAAAGAATTCTGGTTCGTCAGTGTGAACCTTGTTTTGGTGTTTCTATATTGTTGTAGAGTCCAAATAAGGCTTTTGTTTGTGCAAAGACTCTAACTTTCCTTTTGCTGATTAGCTGTTTAACCTCTTGTAGTTAAAGCCACACATCAATGGCCCCTTCACCCCTGACTTGGCTCACCCAGTGTCGGACATTGGCTCTGTGGCAGAGAAGAATGGCTGGCCTTTAGAGGTCAAAGTTGGTACGTGCCCCCACCGCACCATCATCGTCTATGTACCAAATATTAAACTGAGTTGTGATAAAACAAACAAAACTGACAAAACTGTTTGACTTTCAGGTCTGATTGGAAGCTGTACCAATTCAAGTTATGAAGATATGGGTAGAGCTGCCTCTCTGGCCAAGCAGGCACTAGACAAGGGGCTGAAGTGCAAGGCCCAGTTCACGGTCACCCCTGGCTCTGAGCAGATCCGTGCTACCATTGAAAGAGACGGTTATGTGAGTCTTAGTACTGAAATTAGGAGCATATTTTAAAAATAAAGAACATTTACAGCATTTAGCAGACACTCTTATCTAGAGCAACTTACAGAAGTGCTCTGGATTAATTTATAAATACATTGTCAGTGAATATATTCCTATACTGGTTTGTCAGGACACAGACTAAGTATACCATCAGTCAAAAACTCAGTGGGTAGGTGTGTGTGCAGGTTTATTTAGTTAAATTTTAAAAAAAATTGTGTGTGTAAAGCATAGTGCTAATCTTAGTACTGCCGAAGAAGGTACTAGGTTTTCAGCCATCATTTAAAGATACCCAGTGACTCAGCTGTCTGGACGTCTACAGGAAGTTAATTCCACAACCTTAGAGCCAGATTGGAGTTCTGAAGTAGAGTTTAGATTCATTTTTCCCTTGGTAGAAGGAGGAACCAGTCTAGCAGTGCTAGAGGATCTGAGAGAACGCGGTGCAGTGCGTAGTGTGATAAGTGCTTTAAGACCAGATTTAGATATTGTAATCTATTGTTACACTCAGTACCTCTTGCGCTCAATGGATTCTCAGTACCTTTTTTTGACTTTAGTGAGTAAATGTATTATGGAGTTAAGACAAATGAGATTTGTTTATATTACTGCATTTATGTTTCGTATAAATGAAATAATAGGGTAATTATTTCCCTGGTTACAGGCGAAGATACTGAGTGATGTTGGAGGAGTTGTTCTGGCCAATGCTTGTGGACCTTGCATTGGACAGTGGGACAGGTAATGCTGAGATCATCAAGTAATCATTCTTTTTCATTTAATCTTTTTGTGACTTACTCATTTTCTCTTTTTTTAGGAGAGATGTTAAGAAAGGAGAGAAAAACACCATAGTTACATCCTTTAACAGGAATTTCACAGCACGAAATGATGCCAATCCAGCCACCCATGCATTCGTCACATCTCCTGAAGTATTAGGATTATGCTCTCATTCAATGACAGTCTATCTTTTGGTGTAGTGTTGCCTCTTTTCTTCTCACTCCATTTCCTGTTAAATTTACACTTTTTTTTTGGTTTGATTTTCTGTCTGTCAGATCGTTACTGCACTTGCCATTGCGGGTACACTGAAATTCAACCCTGAAGTTGACTATCTCACCGCTCCGAACGGAGAGAAATTTAAGTTGGAGCCTCCTACAGGAGACGAGTTGCCCGCACGTGATTTTGACCCAGGCCAGGACACATATCAGCACCCCCCAGCTGATGGCTCTAGCCTCAGTGTGAACGTCAACCCACAGAGCAACCGCCTGCAGCTGCTCGAGCCCTTTGACAAATGGAATGGCAAAGACCTGGAGGACATGCAAGTGCTCATAAAGGTAGTCTGAGGAAAGGAAGCTTGCTGATTTGACTCTTGAGGTCTTGTTTATTTATAAGTTTATTCTGACATGTTTCTAGGTGAAAGGCAAATGCACCACTGACCACATCAGTGCTGCTGGACCCTGGCTTAAATTTCGTGGTCATTTGGACAACATTTCAAACAATCTGCTTATTGGCGCTGTGAACATTGAAAACGATGCAGTCAACAAGATACGCAATCAACTCAATGGAGAATTTGGTGCTGTACCGGATGTTGCACGCGATTACAAGGTAAATTATCCTCACCTTGCTTTTCACATACTTTTTTTTTTATTTCCTTTGCTGGGGGATTGATGGATTGATTCATTCTTCCATTAAAAAATATTAGTTTAATTGATGAAGAAATATGTTAGAAAATGTAAGTAATAAGAAAATTTCTTACTGGCTTACCTTTTAGAAAAATGGTGTTTCATGGGTTGTGGTGGGAGATGAGAACTACGGTGAGGGTTCCAGCAGAGAACATGCTGCTTTGGAACCCAGACATCTTGGGGGCAGAGCCATCATTGTCAAGAGCTTTGCCAGAATTCATGGTGAGTGGTATTTCTTTTCTCCACCCCTCCATCTTATTTTTTTAAATAATTTTTAGTCTGTGAGAAATTGGCCTTTTTTTGTTTGTGTAACAAAAAAAAATAATCTTTTGACTTCACCATTTTTCCTCTTATTCCCACATAACTCTAAATTTGGAAAAAGCAATTCTATTTCTCTGGATTAAACACACCTGCTTTTCAACAGTTCTTACCCTGAAATACCCAGACTGCAAACTAGCAGTTTAATCCCCACTATCACCACTGTTGGGCTCGTCTCTTAACCCTCAATTGCTCAGTTGTATAAAAATGATTATTGTAAGTTGCTCTGGATAAGTGCGTCTGCCAAATGCTGTAAATGTAATTCTGTAGTACACACAAAGAAACACCATTTTACTTCACTAATTACATTCTTAATAAATACATTTTAATTATATTCTTAACTGTTAAATAGTTCAGTACACCGTTGGTGTCATTAATGTATAGGGGCACATGACTTGAAGCATTGAGCAGTTTGGGATGCAGACCTGAATTTATCTGGACTGTCTGCATACAGAGTTGTGAGACGGTGACATTCCAAAACTTTGTTTCCATTAGTGTCATGAATACTGTTTGTTATACTGTAGCAGAGACCTCCATACATTTTTCAGGCTAATGCTGTACTTCAATTTTTATCTCTGAACAGAAACAAATTTGAAAAAACAAGGCCTGCTCCCCCTTACCTTTGCTGACCCTGCGGATTATGAAAAAATCCGCCCGGATGATAAAATATCTATCGTAGGCCTACAGACTTTTGCTCCAGGAAAGGTGAGGAGTATTTTCTAAATTTTATGAAATAAAATAATAGAAGTGTCAAATATAATTAAATATTAGTAATATTAATTTATAAGCATGTTTTATCTTAACACTCAAGATATAAAAATTGTCAAACTGCCTAATTCAAAGTGTGTGTGTGTGTGTGTGATTGATTCACCTCTAGCCTCTTCATGCTGTACTTAAGCACAAGGATGGCAGCAAAGACACCATTGAGCTAAACCACACTTTTAATGAAACTCAGATTGAATGGTTCCAGGCAGGTTCTGCACTAAACAGGATGAAAGAGTTGCAGTAATAAAGGACTGATCCTTGAAGAAAGCATAAGGAACATCAAATATTAATCAGACAGATTTGTAATTTGTTTAGGCAGGAATTGAACACAATCCGCTCATAGTTACAGCATCTTATCTGATTGACCTTGTATGTGTGTCCAATTAAACTATCAGCATTGCGTAAAATAGGGCATACACAAACGATCATTACACAGGCACAAGGAATGTGAGGAGGATAGCAGTGTTTATGAATGTCATGGCATTTAAGTAGAGGGCTGGTATTTCTCTTGGTTGTTTAAAAGTGCATGAATCTTGTTTGTTTAAAAATATATTGTTTCATCTTGAATAAAATTGGGAAATGAACTTAATGGGGGACTTTCCAAACAGAAAAGGTGCCATTTTCTTAAGAAGCCACGGTTCATGTACTATCACTCCAGTGATGTCATCGAGTAATATTTGTATATCTTTGCTTATCTGCTTAACCTGACAAGAAAGGGACAGAACAATGGGATCTGCTTGTGATTTGTGTTCTGTGATAACTGCACTTTCTGTGGTATAAATTATAACTGTGGTTAGAGTTGAACGGGTGCCACACAGGAAAAAATTTTCAGAACTATCTGTGTATTAGATGACAATTTGATTTGCTAAACTGCCTCACATGTTTCACAAACCCTTCTAACTCCAACTCCACTGTATATATAAATGCATTACGTTGTGATTCATATTACAAATCTTTAAAAATGAGTGGCTTATTTATTACCATTATCAAAGAAAGTCAAATATCCATAATACTGTTTGTCAAAACCTGATTGAAATCATGAATACATACGTCCTGATTTGAAAGCATTTGTATTTTGACTATTTTGTGGGTCTGTTTTTAAATGTGTACAATATTTAACTCCTGTTACAGTAACTTTTGAACTGCTTGCATTGTTGTTGTGTTACATTAGCATAACCTGATGGTGCATTTGATTCAGACCAAACAGTAAAGATTGCTATAGCTTCTATACTAATAGCTTCAAACCACAAAGTCCTGTGCCGGTATGATCTGGAGGTTTCAGCAGCTCCCACGCACGATTTTTACACTGATGGGCAATAGGAGTAAAAATGTCATTTTTATGGCATCACTGTTTTAATACACTTTCCGTTGTTATGTTTAGCATTGTAAAAGCTACCCTGCTAAAAAATCTTACTGCCACGACCACAGGTCGAGCTGGTACAAATGGAAACAAATGGAAAAACTACAAATTCTAGATAAGACAAAATTTTTAAATAATATAAGTCGGTAGCAAGGAGTATAAGAGTCACATTTTTATTGCTCAGTGAGGAACATGGAAAATAATGAAGCAGCTCGTAGCTCTTCAGGCCAAGCAAGATTTCTCAGGATGATGCATTTGTTAAATTATTAATTGCCAAATGTAGTCTCAGGCTATTAGGTTGTGTATATATAAATTTACATGAACATGCAAAAAAACCCACTACATATACACAGTAATTGAACACTATTACCTCCTCCAAGGCTTGTGTTTATTAACGGGTGTACACAATTTATGTGCAAGTTTTTGTGAAATTCCATCTTTTGTGAAGATAACTTTGGGCAAGGATGATCCAAGGCTTGTGTTTATTAACGGGTGTACACAAAAATTTATGTGCAAGTTTTTGTGAAATTCCATCTTTTGTGAAGATAACTTTGGGCAAGGATGATTAGGTAGATTAGAAATACATTAGGTTTTGGAGATGATCTGGATCTTGGAGTTTTTTAAGGAATCTTTAACATTGTAAGATAGGATGATGTGTGTGTGTGTGTGTATATGTATGTATGGTATTGCAGCATGTCCACTAGGGGGTGCTGTGTACTGTTATTTTTATTGACTAGGCAGAGGTTTGCGCTCTCTGAGTGCTTGTGTTAGGGATTTGCTTGCAAAACAGCTTCAATACTTCAAGGCATGAGATGTTCTAAACATTCCTCTGAATGTCCATGTTAACATGTTTTAATCACAGTATTCCTGTAGATTTTTCAGGTACATACCCATGCTGCAAATCTCCTGTTCTACTACAGCCCAGAGGTCCTAAATCTACTGTATTCAGATCTGTTTCAAGCGATTATGGTTTGAGTCCATAGATGTATGCTGTTGGTGCCAAATTCCGATATTCCAATCTGTTTGTCTCAGCAAAAATCGAGTATGATTTCTGCCGTCGTAGCCCATCCAACTCAAGGTTTATACATGTATATTCTGAGATTTTTTTCTCACTGACTCATTTGCCAAATTACTTCATCCTATTAGGGTCATGGGGATGTTGGAGCATATCTCAGCCAACACTAGGTGAAAGCGGGGAAAGCCCTGAACAGGTCACCAGACCGTTGCAGATTTTCATCAAAACACACACACACACACTTTACACTCACATTCACACCTATGTGTGCAATTTGCAACAGCCAGTTAACCTAATGAGCATGTCTTTGGACTGTGGGGGGAAAAACAGAGTACCCGGAGGAAACCGACACAAGCATGAGGAAAGTGTGTAAACTTCACACATAAATGCCTTGAACTGAGGACCTTCATTCTGTGAAGTTAACATGCTAAGCACTGCTTTACTGTGCTACCTCAGATGTTTTTATGTTTACTACAACTATACAGAGTGGTTTTCTGAGTTCTGTAGTTGTTCTGTCAGTGTAAACCAGTCAGACCACTCCCTGTTGCCCTCTCTTATCAACATGGCGATTTCACAGACCTGCTCACTGGATGTTTTTTCTTTATTGCACCATTCTGAGTAACAGTGCAGACTGCTGTAAGTGAAAATCCCATGAGATCAGCACTGTCATCATGTCATCTCTAGTTTTTCATGGTCACTGTCCATTTTTTAATGCACTAAACAAATAAAACCTAAGAAATGAATAGTTCAGATCTGTGATTGAGATTAAGCATTGTTCATATATTTATCCTAGAAAAGGTAGATCCAGACCTCCTCTTCCTCCTCCTCCTCCTCCTCCCCCCCCCCTTCTTCCTCCAGCACATCACTGAGTACGACCTGCCAGGGTTTGGGCTTTTCTACATGAACAAACAGTTGTGTGTCGCTCTTGGATCAGCTTCAGATAAACATGGCAGCGGAGTGGAGAGTAGATGAAGAATAAAGCTATTCCACCCGCGGACATTTGGAAGAGACGGTAAGGGAGGCGCTTCAGTGGCAGTCAGGTTCATCCCTGCACCACATTCCGTTATTATTAAAACGCCATGCTGCTTCTGCAACGCGGTCCTGCTGCAAGGGGAGGAAGGCTTGTGCTGTTTGATGTAAACAAGCGTTGTGTTCCATGTTGTGTTCCGTGTGTGAATAACAGAATAACACACGCGATAACCAAATTAAACGTGCCAAAATGTTAAACGAGTGACGGAGATTAATTATAACCTAATAAGGTTCCGTGTGATGCTGTGCGCATGCGCTCGACTCACTTAATTTGTGTTTGATAACAATACATTCCTACTTAGAGATCATGTCTGCCCTGTTTTTATGGAGTGGAAACATTTCTGAGAGCTGCTGATGCAACAATAAGATATTGCTATTCCCGTATATGTTACACCATATTGTCTACAGTTTATACACATATATGTGTGTATATATGTATGTGTATGTATATATATATATATTCGATTTACCGTAAGACAGTGCTCAGTACAGTGAAGTAGAGCTAAATATGTGGTATAAGGAAAAAAATAACTACAATTTCATCCCTACAAGCCTCTTTCATGGTTGCCCATCCCAACAGGCCTGTAGGGATGAAATTGTACTTATTTCTTTTCCTTATACCACATATATACACACATATATAGAAAGACATAAAATGAAGGTCAGAGGTCCATATTAAGAGACAATACTTCATATAATAAATAACAAAACACCTCAGGTGTTTCTGTATGGAGTTTGCATGGTGTCATGAGACATGCACATTAGGCTAATTGGATGCTTCAAATTGCTCCAAGGTATGAATGTTTTGTGTGTTGCCCTGTAATAGTCTGGTGAGCTGTTCATGTTGTACCCCTCCTTCGTCCAGTGGCTAAGATGGGCTCCAGCCTCCCTGCAACCCTAAGAGGATTAAGCGGTTCTTTAAATGATTGAGTATGTTTATGTGTGTATGATGTATAGGGAGGCATGGTGGTACAGTGGTTAGCATGTTCGCCCCACAGCAAGAAGGCCTGGGTTTGATTCCTGGGCTCGGGCGTTTCTGTGCTGAGTTTGCCTGTTCTCTCCGTGCTTGTGTGGGTTTCTTCCAGGTATGGTTTCCTCCCACAGACCAAAAATATTCACAGTAAGCTAATTGGCTGCTCTAAATCACCCCCAGGTATGAGTGAGAATGGTCGTGTGTATGTGTTGGTCCTGCAATGGACTGGCAAGCTGTTAATTGCGAACACTTAGAGTTGGATTAAATAGGCTTCAGCCTCCATGTGACATTAGTAGGATTAAGCGGTTCAATGAATTAATGAATTAATGAGTGAATATACAATTTTGATTAGTTAGTGTAGCACTGCCACAACAAGCTATAGTAATAATAATAATAATAATAATACCGTTATATAATTCAGCTTTTGTATGATATGGAGAGATATTTCGATCTATCAGGATGTTAACCACCTTGGCCTTCATTCCTGGCAGATAAAACCCTCTCTGTCTGAGTAATTCTCCATATTACAATTGGCCTCATTCAAAAATTGCATTAATAACAGAAGATGATCTACAGTCAGTACAGACTTCATGTGACTGATAAAAATCTACAATGATTATCGTGGCACTGAAGGTGAACATTTTAAACTTTCTACAGTGTTTACTGCTGTAATTGCTAATTTTTTTCCTCTGTAACTGATACTGGGTTGTTATCTACATTTTAATAAAAAGGTAAATTTGTGCATTTTAGCAGTGCTTTTCTGATTCTGAATCTGCTTTTTTGTGGTCTACCTGTTTAGTCACCAGCCATAGAAACCTGCAAATTCAGAGGACTCAGACTCCTCTGAACAATGACTGATTCGGACACTTCATCTTCATCTGATTCCCTGCTGAACAAACCCCACACTCCCCTCCCACTCTCTTTCCCTTTTCTGAGAGGGGGCAGTCATGTCTGGGAGCGGAAACCCCCACACCTTGGGGAGCCACCTAGTCCACTTCCCATCAAGCGCAATCGCTCCTACTCGGCGTAAGTATAAGAAAAATCCCTGTGTCCATCTCCTTATATGACTGTCAAAATTTTGCTGTCCTTGCAGTAATTCGCATCCTAGACTAATTGAGTTTTCTTAATTATCGTTTATGGATAATCAGTACTGTGAGGTCTAAGTCTGGACCAGTTTTCAAGGGAGTCTGCAAGAACTTCTCTAGATCCCAGGGACATGGTTTTATCCGACCTACTCATGGAGGAGAGGACATATTTGTTCACATCTCAGAGTGAGTGCACTGTCATAGAACTTACTATTACATGTTCTGTTTTGGACATAATTATAATTTTGCTGCAGCATGATGGTGGCTCAGTGGTAATGTGTACCTTTTCTTTATCAGCATTGAGGGTGAATATGTACCAGTGGAGGGGGATGAAGTGACCTACAAAGTGTGCCCTGTTCCACCAAAGAATCTGAAGTTTCAGGCTGTAGAGGTGGTAATCACTAACCTCACGCCAGGAACAAAACACGAGACATGGTCTGGTCAAGTCATCAGCTCATAGCATAAACATTTACACACACTAGAATGAAAAACAGAAGCGTAGGAAGGATGATTTGGAAGGAGAAAAGGAAAATGCAGTGTTACAAAATAGCTAAAGGTCTACTTTTGGTAGGGGTTACCATTTATACATATACACATACTGATCAACCACAACATTAAAACTGTAATGAAGCAGGAAAAATGAGCATACGTAAAGATCTGAGTGACTTTGACAAGGGCCACATTATGATGTCTGTTCTGGATCTGTTCATCCCCAAAATGACAGGTCTTTTAAGGTATTTCTGGTATGCAGTGATAAGTACCTACCAAAGGTGGTCCAATGAAGAACTGGCAGGAGTGTGCTGGGTGCCCAAAGCTCACTGATGCATGTGGGGAGCAAAGATTTGTACGTTTGTCCTGATCCTACTAAGAGTACTAAGAGTTTCTCTAGCACAACCTGCTGAAACTGGTGATGCTGGCTATGATGGAAAGGTGTCAGAACACAGCTTTCTGTGTTTAAGGCTGCCTAGCTGCAGACCAGTCAGAAGGTGTTAATATTATGGCTGATCAGTGAATACATAAACATAAACCTGAAATGGTGTCATGTGTAAGTAGGTTATGGTTTGGAATTGTGTAACTTCCAGGTCTTTAGCTTAACAAATAAGTGTTATAAATGATCTGACTAAGCTTTAATAATGGCAGTAAAAGAGGCAAACAAAAAAACCCCACAAAGTCTTCTTTAGCTTAGCATTGGCCTTGTCTGTCTGTATTTATAATTATTAATATTATTATTATTATTATTAAGGTGTAGTTGATTTCTTGATTTTGGTACATTGAGACTATGTTCTCCTGCCAACCAAATGGCTGGATGAACAGTGTTTTTAATGCTCTTACAAATTCTAAAATAAATTAGAATTTCCACTTACAGGGATATGCATATGAATATAAATATGAATATTACCTCACAGACAGGGATGGACAAAGTACTGAGAAATTAAACTTAATTTAAAAAGTTGACGATGAAACCAAAATCTCACTCAGTGGTCATATCCTAGGAAAAAAATGTAATGAAGTGAGAGCCACATAGTTGCTACTTAAGATCAGATGTGTGTGTTCTTAAGTTCTGCAATGCAGTAGATTATTAATATTCAGACACACATGGTCAGCTATAGTGCTAACTTCACTGTAAAAGGAGAAGGTTAAGGTACCTTAAAGGTCCAAATAAAAATATTAGGAGTTTTTGTCTTGAAAATTAGGTAAGGTATGGTATTGTATGCTGAAGTATAAATATAATAAAGAACACTTTACTAATGAAATGCATTTTTTTCAAATATTGTCCATCGATGCTTAAAATAAAGAACTTTTTTGTTTGTTTGTTTGTTTGTTTTTTGTAAGAACGTTGGAGATACTCACAAACCTCAACCTGTTTTTTGAAATTGCTTTGTCATCATTAACAGACTTTGTTTTAAGAGCATTAAGTAAACAGTGGGTATATGAGTATATACCCCGCTATACACTTATTTTCCTTCTTCATTATAACTGTAATTTTATTGTCTACAATGTAATAAAAATGTTTGTTTGAATGCACCGTCATTTCAGCCTTAGTTTGAACGTTAAAGCAACGACATTATGGTTTTTGCACTTTTTTTTGTTATAGTGTTGAATAGCCATGTTAGACGATTTCAGAGTGTTAAATAATGAGGTTTGCCCATGTTTTAAATTTTCCCTCTGGGCTGTTTGAGCTGGCCACAAACACAAGGTTTTTGTTGTTGTCAGGTACACTAGTTCATCACGCATGTTGGACCTTCCAATTAGCTGGCTTTACCTCACTGTCCCCTCCATGCACAGCAGTATGTCCACCTATCCTAGTCAACCTCACACTTAACGTGCACTGAAAGGAAGGGCGACCCAATTCAGAAAGGCAGCCTATCATAGCGGAGTATGTACAGAGAGTGAAAAGTCAATAAATGTGAGGAGGAAGCCAAACAGGATGTCCAGCATGTGCACTCAAAATCAGCATTTCAGGGGAAGGTGAGAAAGCAGGGAGTGGAGTTTTTTGGATTAGGCATCATACTTAAGTGCTCCTTTTGCAGCCATGATTACAAATTAAGGTCTGAAATGGAGTATAATATCTGATACATTGATACAATGAAGATAAAAGTGTTAAATACTGAAACTGTGGGTGAAATTTGTGAATGGCCATTTTATGCTTGGATCAGTTCATATAGAGCTTTGATGAATATGCCTCTGAGTAAGATGAGTAAATATTTTGCTCATCCTGAATCACTTCATTTTAGTTTTTTTTTAAAACCACATTCTAAATTCAGAATTTTGCAATAATGGAAAAATCAGATACTACACGTCAAATTTTGTACATGCTTAGCATGCTCTCACATCCTGTCTTTGCTAGTCAATTTCTGACAAACAGAACTGTTGTTAACTGTTGAGAATTAACAAAATTATTGACAGAACTGAACTGGAAACCTCACAAGAAGACTAAAGGAGCCAATTCAGGCCTAACACATAACTTAAAATTTCTGAGACATCTGGAATAGTGTCTATATTTTTACACATGCCATAATAATAGTAATTAATGATATTTATTCATTTATGTATTTTCTAAGTCAATTAATATTAATTACTGTCGCAGGGAGCCTGGCGCCTATCTCCGCCGACTCCGGGTGAATTCGGTAATTAATATTATTATTAACATTCAATAAATAGTTTTTAATTCTATTTAACTGTGCATTTACATATGTAGAATTTCAAATGATGTGCTCCATAGTTTGTGTTTTTCACTTAAACGTAAACAAAAATATTTAGTTGGGAATGCCAAAGTATTGGCTTTCAACTGTATATGGAAGCTAGTACTGGTACATTATTAACCCACTTGAGTGTAGCAACTTCCTGTAGTTTGTCTTGTTTTCTTAAGTTGTATTCACTAATCAAGATAAGAAGCAGTAGGGAGGTGCTGAAAACAGCATACCACATATGATTTTATGACACTTTCGTGCACTTTGAGCTTCATTGCTTTACTACATTACAGCTTTATTTTTTCTACCACATTTTTAACATGGGAACAAATATTAAAAGAATATAATGTATGATGGGTTAAATGAAAGGCAGGTCAAACTGAATACATTATAATCCACATTACCAGTAAGGATCATACTTTAACTGTTAAAGGCCTTGGGACATATGTCCTGTGATTTTACAAATACATCCTGTTGTTTTGACATGCATGCATCAATTACTGCTAGCCTGATATGCATTTTGGTTTTAAATACAGTATGTCAGATATTGAATATGAAACTAATTTAACCACGGTTCAGTTCAGCAAACAGGTACAGATGTTCAAACAGAGAGCTGTGCTTTTATCTGAGCATGTCTCACATCAGACACAGACAGGTTTATTACCTGTGAGCTCTTCCCCTGCTCTGTAGTTCATTAACAAGCAAAAGTCTCAGACAGAAGTAACAACTCGCTTTGGCTGTCAGTATTTTTGCGTCGTGTTTTCCACCATTAGTTTTACTTTTTGTCATATTCCTTGTATTCGACTAATTGTCAATGATAAATCTGGCACAGAGTGGACTAAACTGAAATACATTTGTACAGCAGAGGTTTTTAATTGATTCTTTTTTTCCGTGCTCATTAAATATTCTGGCTTGCGATTCAAATAACTGATTTAGTCTCCTCTGTTTTTAAACCCTTAAAATCTTTGGTCTACGCATATTTCTTAGAAATATGATGCCGCACTGAATCCTTTAAACATAGTTAGGGGACAGTTTTGCTCATTTGGACTTTTTTTTTTTTTTTTTTTTTTTTAGAGAGAAGTGGATCATTTATTTTTATTCAACACATGTTCTGTAACAGCTGTTACTTCATCATGCCTTGCTGGCTTTTTGTGTGTTTGTTGTGGACCCTTTCAAGTGGAAGTTACTTGAAAAAGTCTTGCCTAAACAGTGAGTACCTAATGAATGTGGTGCTGCTGCAGGACAATGTGTCCCCCTGGAGTATGGACTTCGTTCAGCCAGCGGTGATGAAAGCAATTGAAGCCGATGCAGCGATCAATTACCAGAATGGTATTTTTTTTTCATAGTTATAATTACAGAACTCTCTATTTTGTTCACCTGTCTATATTTTGTATGTATGTCTGTGGTCCTTGTAGGTATCTAATCATTACAACAAGATTATAGTTTGGTGAACCACATCAAATTTTCAAATATTATATAGAAGTAAAGGGCATTGTGACTCAGTGGTTAGCGCTGTCACATCATAGCAAGATGGCATTGGGTCAAAATCCCATGGCTGACTGTGGCATTTCAGTGTGGAGTCTGCATGTTCTCCCAGTGCATGTGTGGGCTTTATCCAGGTTCTCTGGGGACGGTATGAACATTAGTTCAACTGGCTACTATAAATTGCTCTGTTCTAGCCCTGTGATAGACAGGTGACCATTTCAGGGTGTACCCTGCTTCTTGCTAAGACCAGATAGGATCAGCACCAGCTTTCCACACAACATTTATAGACACGTGATACTGAATAAATATATACAGATAGTTTTATGCTAAATGAGATATTATTTGTGTAATTTAGAAAGTATGGTGAAGTCCAGTGTATCGGGAGTGAGATGGGAATTAGGAATTTTCTGTATTTCAGCATACATTTTTCATTAAATGTCACCATACTGTCACAAATATCTTAAAAGTAGATAAAGAGAAACCAATTAAACAAATAAGACAAAATATTATACTTTGTCATTTGTTAAGTGAAAAAAGGGTCCGATGTTACATATTTATGTGGCACAAAAAGATATGGGAACATTACGTTTTGGCACTTTGTGTAATGTTTTTACTTAAAGTAATAAATATGCTGAATCAACCAAGCAGTGTATTATCTATACCGCTTTTCCATAAGCGTCATGGGGAAAGCTGGGGTCATTCAAGAGAGGTGGGGTACCCCTGAGCAGGTCACTAAACTATTGTGGGGCTAAGAAACCAATAACCATTTACATCTATTTGCCAGTTCGACTAATTTTTATAGCTTTAGAATGTGGGAGCACAACAAGCACATGGAAACTCTACACAGAAAGGATCCAATTGACTGTGAGATTCATACCCAGAAGGTGAAAGTGCCTATCATATTGTTAAATCAATGAGCACAAAGCTACCTTCAACTCAAAACATTTTGGGATATATACAGTAAAGAAATATTATCTCTGACAAGAATCAGACTTTAATTTTAAAGCATGTTCTTTGCTACAATATTTTTTTAGGTGTGACTCGCAATCTGACTGCCTCCTACAATGGCTTTAACACTGCTTTTTACAAAAATAAAGGCTGCCACAGCAGTGCCTGTGAAGGAGTAGAGGTCCTCAAAAATCTTACGGTGAGAGTTCATCCCATTGCATGCTAAATTCGAGATGCTGTCATCACTCTGTACAAATATCTCATAATCAACATTTCTGTAGGACACAGGAAGGCTTGGCTGTGCTTTGCTGGGACCATCCTGTACCTATGCAACATTTCAGCTTTCGGAGTGAGTTAGATTGAGAAATCCTTCTGAGACCCAAAAAATAATGTTGTGTGCCTGAACTTGATCATTGTCTTCAAATAAGAAGTTTGGGAGGGAAAGTAATACCCAATGGCTCTCATATGAGGATCTTACAAGGACATAAACGCAATATTGTTGGGAAAAAAATATGATGTCTTCATAAGGTGAACTTGTAGATCTTAATCAATTTTAATAGTTATCATGTGGTAAAGAAGAGAAGCAAGACAAATAATAAAACACACAACATTAATTATAGTTTGAGTCTTAGGAGGATATTGCTATTATTGTTGAAACTGTGTTGTACAAAGTGTTGTCCTTATGCCTTTAACATTAACAGAACATTTTTATCCAAGGTCCGTAAAGATATTTTACAGTTTGCAAATCTTTGATTCTAATGAAACCATTTCCTTTATTGTTTGTGTTACCTGGTTCTTGGCAGTCTTGATGTTGGTCTAGAACTCAATATGACCATAATCTCAGCGGGGAGCTTTGGCCTGTCATGTGATGACAAGGCTAACCTGACACGTATACTGCCCCCAGCTCGCAAGGTCTCTAGCTTCTTTTCTAATTTCTGGAACTTTTCGGACAGTATTAAACCAATGTGGAACATGGCATACATCTACAAGAGAACCGATAACACAGATGATTGCTTTTGGTGAGTTTCCTGAAATGTTCTTCACATGCTTTAAAGTCGACTTTGAGGAAAGGTTTAGTTCAGTTTATGCAAAGTTGACCTGAAAATGTGTTTATTTCATCAATAACAGCGAATATATCAGCTTACAAGGCAAAGATACTTAAAATATAAAGAGATACTACTTTTTCCTTTTGACTATAGGTACATAAGTGCCCTAGAATTTGACTTAGGAGACTTTGCTACAAATACTGAAAAAAGAGTGGTGATCCGGGATAAAAAAGATCTACATGAAGCTCTCTCATCAAAAAATGTTAGAGAAAGTAACTGTGAGGACAAATTCCATGTTTTTGCTTTGTTTTATTAACCTTTCTTTTAAATAGGCAAATGTTCTTCTATTCACCTGTGTGTTTCGTCCATAGTGTTTATTTTATGTGGAACTCCTGATGACATCATGGAATTGAAAAATGGCTCTGTGGATGACAACAACCACGTTGCCTTTATTCTCATTGATCTGTACAAGTGTGTCATCCATCACAGTTTTTTCCCTTTTTAGTCTATATTCTTTTTAATTCTTAAGTTTTATTAGTGACATTTAGTTAGCTAAACATTGCTATATATCATCTTTTTAGTGACAGGTATTATTTTGAACCATCCAATGAGGCTATGAAGAATGTCCTGGTCCTGACAATGCCCAACACTCGGAATTACACTATCACCTCTGACAACACGGTCAGTGGTGTTGCTGCTTTTCTTTTTTTCCTGCAGTTCTGTATGCTTATTCTATATGTTTCTTCATGTCTGTTTTTTTGTGTTGCTCTATGTAGATGAACGATTATATTGCAGCATACCATGATGCGGTGCTGTTATTTGGGCAGGTGATGAGGCAAATTTGGAAGAATCCTTTCTTGGATGTAGACAGTGTCAACATTAATTATTTCAGAAATGTGTCATTTAAAGGTTAATTAAAATCCTATTGAAATCCTAATTAAATCTCAGTTATGGTTGGTCGAATCACAGTGTAAAATAAACCTGGGTGAATATTATATGTTTATGATAACAGGTATTGCAGGAGATTATGTGATAGATGAGCGTGGGGATAGAGACGTCGTGTTCTCACTGATTTACACCAGCAACGAAAATGAGGTAAGCAGTAAATCTTTAGCTACTCTAATAGAATACACTAGATTTGTTTTCCAGAGAGATTGTAGAAATGTGGAAATCATTTATAAAACACTGGCTGAGAGCAAACACAGTTTGTTAGTAAATAGTGACAGTCAGTTTGTGTATTCAGACATAAAAGCTTAACTTCCTACTTCTGTCCTTCAGTACAAAGTTCTGTATGAGTTTGACACCAGTAAAAATAAAACAACACTGGTTGATGTCACTCCTTCCTTCATCTGGCCTCATCAGAAACTTCCTGATGATCGTGTTCATACTGATAACAGAGGTGAGGTTGTGCACATTATCATATGTATAGTAGAAATGTTTAAAAAACCCGAATCCTTATTTAACCAAGCACAATATATTACAAGAATGTTATTATTTACAGCCTATAATATCCACCTCATGTTGTGTTTAGATCTGGATAAGGACAATATCATTGTCATGTCAGTGTGCTCCCTTGTGTTGGTATTGATAGCCACAGTTGCATTTGCCTTGTACCGGTAAGAGTGTCAGTAATCACCACTATAGTTCCTCTCTGCTGTCACATTTTATGTCTCTGTCCAACTTGTGTTTTTTATTTGTGTTTGGAGAACATAAAGAAATAAATGCTTTCTGCTTTCCCAGGCAGAACAGGTCGTACCGCCGTAAACAGACGCTATGGTCCCAAATCCCTACAGAACTCATTACTCTTTTAGATTCCAGTGAGAAAAATATGGTGTCTCTTGAGGTAATATTTGTCACCTATTCAGGCCTTATGTCTGTTGATCTTTTTGTACTTTGGTCTATTTACTTTGTCCTTGTCATTTTCCCACATGTATCGGGTTTTGGTTTTGAACTGTTGCTATATGTATAATGTAGTCCCTCAGGAAACAGCTACACAGTCCATTTAACCACATAAATTCACATGTATTCAGAAGTAATACATTATTACTAATTACACTTTATCTGGTTAATCAGATTGATGATGATGCCAGGAAAAATAAAACTCAAAGGATTCGCCAGGCACGCTATGATAAAAAGGTACTTTGACATTGTTCAATTCAGTCTCTTACCAGCTAGCCTGTTCAGAATAAAAGATTAACTTAATTTCAACACAGCTGCATGTTTGATTTTGTAGATTGTAATCCTTAAACAGCTGAAGCACGCTGATGGCTACTTCAGTGAAGGACAGAAAATTGCACTTAATGCAGTAAGCAAACATAGTCTTTTTCTTCTTCTTCTTCTTCTTCATGATATTTGTTACAATTACTTGACAAAAGTTGTACACTTAAGCTAAAGATATTCAATGTCCCATAACCCCACACATTTCATACAAGCATGTACTGTTTATTTAATCAGCATTTTAGTGAGGGGCAGGGTCTCATAGCAAGAAGGTCCTGGCAAGAACTTTTCTCTGTGGAGTTTGCATCTTCTTCCTGTGTTTGCATGAGTTTTCTCTGAGTAGTCTGGTTCCCCCCCCAAGTCCAAAAACATGCACATTAGTCTAACTATATATTCTCAGTTGCCCCTAGGTGTGAATGTGAGTGTGAATAGTTGTGTGGGTTGGACTGGCAAACTGTTCAGGGTGTACCCAGTAATTTATTTCCTTTCATTTTCAATTTAACTGGAAAACAAATATTTTAAGGGGTAAAATAACCAAAAATATAATTTTAATAACTAGTTGCATCAATATGCACACTCTTAGAAGTTTTTTGGTTGAACCACCTTTTCTTTTTATGAAAGCATTCTTTAATCTGCGTGACACGTTACGACTTGGCAATCCTTGCCCACTCCTCCTTGTGCTCCAAATCTGTCAAACTGCGAGTGACATTTCTCTTCATCTTCAGCTTTAACAGAGGGCTGAATGTTTTGGGCCAAAAGTAACTTGTATTTAGAATTGGTCATAATTTCCTGTGTCTTCAATAAAGTCTCATCAACATGATCCAATATTCCATAAAATAAATACTTGAATAGTACTTGGTTTCTGATTTATCTTCATTTTGTTAAGTGTATAATCATCACTGCACACTACTGTATTTTCTAATTTCTTCCATCAGTAAAACCATTCCATATGGTTTGAATTTCATTCATGCTATACAAAAGTCCCAAAAAAATTTGCTACACCTTTCAATTTTTCCCAAAAAAATTATTACTTTTTGCATACAATAGCATTGTTCAATACATTTTCACCCAAAAATTATAAAGAAGTCATTTTTTATTTCTTCTTGTTAGGAGCCATTTCAGACCTAAAGTGGTGGTGTATAATCTTCACTGCACACTACTGTAGTAGGACTATTATGAATAGGAGATAACTTTACCTTTGGTTTACTTTCTTTTCAGCTTTTAAAAATAGATTATTACAACCTAATAAAATTCTATGGCACAGTAAAGATCGATCATGAAGTTCTTGGAGTGTTTGAGTATGGAGAGCGTGGATCTCTGAGGGTGGGTAAAGTAGCCCAGATCACATACCAATGAAGTTGACTGTACAGTGGTTCAGCTCGAATTTACATATACTGTATTTCTGATGTATACATTTTTAGTATGTTCTGAATGATAGGACTTCATACCCAGAGGAGACCTTCATGGATTGGGAGTTCAAAACATCCGTCATGTATGACATTGCAAAGGTATGTTACCACTTATTCATCATTCCAGTGCATATTTAGAGATTTTTTGAGTAGCATACAGTCTTCTATATCATGCCATGCAGGGGATGTCTTATCTTCACTCAAGCAACATTGAGGTCCATGGCCATCTGAAGTCTACCAACTGTGTTATTGATAATCGTATGATAGTGAAAATTACTGGCTTCGGGTTTAACACCATTCTCAGTCCAGACAGAGGTAAGGCTTACTCAGTTGTTGCATTTACACTGCTGAGAATTTTATTTGTTCCTCAACTTCCTTTCTTACAGATCTGTGGACTGCTCCAGAACACTTACGGAAGGAGGGCATTTCCCAAAAGGGAGATGTTTATAGTTTTGCCATAATTGCTCAGGAAATAATGCTAAGAAAGTGCACATTCTACACCAAGGACTGTTCTGACAAAGCTGGTGAGACTGCATTAGCTGCACCTCAATCATACATATACTGACCACTACTGGAGAACTGTTGGTTCAATCTGCTAGTTAGATTTGTCTATATTGTATTCCATTTCAGTGAGGTTGTAGTAGATAACTTCCCTCTGGCAAACAGCATGGAAAAAGACTATTTTTATTTTCACTATTTATACAATCATCTTTTTCTTTGAACAGAAAAGCTGGACCTCGTGCAGTATCCCAGAATGCTGCATTTTTTCAGGCCTGACCTAAACTTTGAAACTGCAAGTGAAAAGGAATTGGAGGTGTGTGTGTATGTGTGTGTGTATGTGTGTGTGTGTGTGTGTGTGTGTGTGTGTTGATGTATAGTCATGTTAAAAAAGGAAGTATATACTATTGATACTGCTGATTTTACAGCATATTTGAACGGGCACATTTTTCATCCTCTTTGAGGAAAGACCTATAGATGATATAGTCCAACAAATGACACGTAGAATGTTATTTTTTAATACTAGATTAATTTATTTTTGGACACATTCATTGTATGAATAAACAAAACCACACCTCCTAGTCCATTAACTTAAACCAGATGTTCCAGATTAGGTGCCATTGAACAGTTATTGGGTGATTAGGATATTTAAACCTAACATCTAGGGTCTGGTATTCCCTTTGCCATTGACGTGTGTGATGTCATTATGCCAAGATCTTAAGTGCTTGCTAAAAGCTTCAGGGGAAAAAAGAATTTCATCATAGGATCTGCAGGTAACTTTTGAAACTGTAGCTTAACAATCAAAAGGAAATTGTACAAATTTGGCCATCATGGGAAGCATGCTAGAAAAGCTTTTGCTGTCAAAAAAATGACAGCAAGATTACAGTCTGCCAGTGAAAAGGCAAAACCCAGGATTTTTGGAATATTGTAAATGGACACTGTCTCTGAACAGACAAATCAACAATAGATTTGTTCAGCCACATTTGCAGTATACACCTTTTTTAAGAAGAATCTCATAACAACTATGAGCAGTATAACTTAAGGAAGGGGGGTCTGAAATATCAGCAAGCTGATGTCAGACTGGTGGCCAATCATGCACAATACATACAAGTATTTTTTTCTGCTAAAGAGGGTAATACTTAGCCAAGGGAATACTCACTTATTCCGAATAAACATATCTCATCTATTGATATTTTTGCTGAATATATTTTACTTTTGGTTTTGTTCAGGTAAATTGTTGGCAGCTATAGGCACTGTATTGAAGATAATGGAATGTTTGCATAGTTCCATATGCCTTTATATATATTGGTGTATCTTATCTTATGATGGTGTCAGAATTCAAATTCAAATTCAAATTTCAAATTCAAATTTTTTATTTGTCACATACAAATTATACACAGTACAATATGCAGTGAAATGCTTAGTACGACTGTCCAAGAATA
>JBCNYG010000019.1:24782336-24801519 GCA_039654305.1 Porochilus rendahli
TGACCAAAACATCAGCCAGAAAGCATAGGAACTGAGAAGTAGTCTGTGGTCACCACCTGCAGAACCACTCCTTTATTTGGGGTGTCTTGCTAACTGACCTATAATTTCCACCTGTTGTCTATTCCATTTGCACAGCAGCAACTTAAGTTAATATTTATTGGATGGTTCTGTGTCACAACTGTTTCACATTTCACATTTAAGGCATTTGGCAGACACCCTTATCCAGAGCGACTTACATATATAATTTTTTACACCGCTGAGTAATTGAGGGTTAAGGGCCTTGATCAAGAGCTTGGTGGTGCTGGGACTTGAACCACTGAGCCACCACCGCCCTAGTAGTAGACTGATTGGTTTGGATTGATAAAAACAATAATTTTTCTACTTTACAATACTGTTGGCTACTTTACATGTATCTTTTGTAATTGATCACACATTAAGATGTGCAGTCAACATCCTGTAATTAGGCAAGGTCAATCTCAGGAACAGCCAAGCACCTCTAACTTGACTCGACTTGACAGCAGGCATAAAAGCACCTGGGCAAAACGACCTCACAATATTAGACAGTTGGGCCAATTGATGTAGTTCTCAAACTGTTAAACGCTCACACACACACACACACACACACACACACACACACACACACACACACACTGCAGAAAATCAGGATATCTTTTTTGCATATTTTTCTAACCCAGGGTAATTCCTTAAAATACATTCATTCAGTGAAATTGAACATTTGACCTGTGTAAATGTTTCTTTCTGCATTTGCACATGGAAACATGAGCAATTCCCTATAGCCAGCCACCTGCATCCCAAAGGAACTACCTGGTAGACAAACAAAGGGCTTGTTTATATCAACATGGCATGGTGTATCAACAACAATCCCTTTCTGATCCATCCTTTTCCTTTCCATGCTGTACTACAATCAGGTAGTCTAAAAAAGTATTTTTTATTTTTACAATGTGGACCCCATCCCACTCACACAGACCAGTTAAAGTATGAATATTTTAAAATTCTAATTACCAAAGTGCGAGCTGAAGGTAAGAAAACCAAGCACATGTCCTCTTAGTACAAACCATCCAGTAAGCTGAAACTGTAACCCATACACATCATTATATAAGTCCTTATTCCTACTAACACCAAATAAATACAGCCTACACGAGCACATTCAGCAGGGAAGTAGGAGGAAAAACAATCCTTGAACATTTGGGGAAAAAAAACAGAACCCAGAATAGAACTGAAAAGGCTTCACTGATATTTTTGGACTGAGGTCTGGCAGACTTCAATGTGCAATGTCTCTAATCTTATTACAAGAGTAAAGCATGGACAGTAAGTCACATACAACAGTGCTGTAGAACACTCCACTATATTACCACAGACCTTTTAAAATTAAGAATCAATATGCTGGGGAAAGCTGAAAACAGAAAAAACGATTTGAGGAACTTGAGCCAAAGATTGTACAGGAAGCATGGGTATTACAAGGAACGCTTTATGAGAGGACAGGAGCTGAATGCATATTATAAGCAATTAAGAAGGGGAGAGAGAGTGACATTTCAGCAATTACAAAAAAGTGCAGTGTTCAGTGGTGGCTCAGTGGCTCATTGGGTTACTGTTCTGAAGACTCTGGTTCAATCCCCAGTATCACCACTGTTGGGTCCTTGAGCAAGGTTTAAAAAAATGTTAATTGTAAGCCACTTTGTATAAGAGCATCTGCCAAATGCCATAAATGTAAATGGTGGCCAGTCCACTTAACCTCTGTCAAAGACCAAGAAAAAAATCAGTAGGAAGGTTGAACAACGAAGAAAGGACATTTGTGTGGGATGCTGTTTACTGGAAGGAAGGGACATGTTTATTTCTGCTAAATACATTCTATTCTCTCTCTCTCTCTATCTTTAACACACACTCTCTATCTCCCTCTTTCTCTCTCTCTCTTTGTGAGGACCTTTCACTGACATAATTAATATTGCAGCTAATAAATGATATAGCTGCATAAAAACTCTGGGCTCTATTATTAAATTAAACAACTGGGTTTTCCTTGTGGGGCCCTGAAGGTCAAAATGATCAGATATCCCTACCTTTATGGGGACATTCGGTCACACACACACACACACACACACACACACACACACACACACACACACACACACACACACAGATGAAATGATTCTTCACTTCCCAGTAAGCCAAAGGAGAATGGATGACAGAAGAGAGGAGTGCTGTGAGATGCTGAGTGTTTAGGATCCTGCACCAGCTCTGCAGTCCACCATCTGACTCAGGACCGCTCTGCTCCAGGTTCAGGTCCAGTGTGGATGCTGTGCTGTCTAAGAAAATATCTAGCTATATATCACTCTTTAAAAAAGCCTATGCCGTTGTCTCACCGTGTCAGAATGCAGGTCTTGTTGCTGGCACAGTCGGTACAGGAAGGATGTTTGCTCCTTGAGCAGTGTCTGGCGCGTCGTTAGGAACACGGTACCGCCGACATTGAGCCGGACCCACTTCCCGGTGGCGGTGACCCCAGCGCCGTTCACCGTTCTACTGCTCTCTGTGCCGCTCGTATGCATGGCTGCAGTCGTGGGTGTCGTTGTTCCCTCACTTCCTTCGTTGTCTTTGTTGTTATTGTTGTTGTTGTTGTTGTTGCTGTTTTGGTTGCTGTGTGCCGAGCTGGATGCATTCTCAATAACATCCCAAAGTATCGGCGTCCCTTTATTCTTCGTAGCCGTAGCCGTAGCCATGAGGCAATAAATGACTGAATGTTGATATAAGCTGTTTTGTATTTTTTGTTTAACTAATGAACTGCTATCCTGTTTGAGTACCGCAGACGAGCTCCCGCTCTCTGTGCATCTGAGTGTAGCGTCGCTGCCCGCTGTTTTATCTGTCTTCTTCTCTGCCGGGGTTGCCAGATTGGAGCGACTTTCCCTGAAATCAGCTACAATATAACCCACACAACAAATTGTAAATACACGGGCGGAGTTTGTGGCGGTGAGAGAAAACCACGCACCTAGCGGCTGAAGTGTGTCACTGCACACACTGGGCCTCGCGCAAAAGCCACGCCTGGGTTTCATGGGGGTGCATCTCTCTAACCTAACGAAGTTTGTGGTTCGCCAGGGTTCGTAAAAGGCTGTTGAACAGTGCAACAGATTATCACAAAGTAATTTTGAACATTTCTTAGCGTATTTATTTTTCCACAAACGTTTGTTACATGGTTGCTGGTGTTATTTTTATTTCTGCAAGTAGTGAACACACTGCTGGGGAGTGTTTTCTCATCTTTTTATAGGGACAGCTCCGTCAACCATTCTCTTCCTTCCTCTTCTTTCTTTGTCTTTAGCCAAACAAAGCAATTCTTCTTAAAGGGCAGCAGTACATTGGACTTCCACCTGACGGAAAGCCATTTACAGATTCTTGAAGTCAATACCTGGGAAGGGTTTGCTCATTCTTTTATTTAGGGTCGAGTGGTCCAGTTCCAAGATTCGCCTTGTATTTTACCAGGAGTTGGCAAAAGGTCCCAAAAGTTCCCAAACAGTGGTGAAAGAGTTGATAAACGTTGATAAAGGTTGCTAATGTTCCCCAACTGTCCTTCGCAAACACTTCTGCGAACATTTGCGTGAATGTTGCTAATTGTCACTAACTGTTGCTTAATGTTGCAAAACTGACAAAGGCAACCCCATATTTTTCTCAACCTTCATCAAAAAAGTTTTTGAATCCAATATTTGCTATGTTCATCAGCATTTTCTGACAGGCTTTTTAAATTTTTAATTAATTTTTAGTAAACGTCCTTTACGAACAATTTATGTGAACATTAGACATTCCTCAATCTTTTAGTATTTTTTGAATTTCACAAAATTTAGATCAGTTGTAAGATTCATGTGTATGTAGTTTGCTGTTACTTTCTCCTTCAACATGTCGTTACTATGTCACATGGCCTTCCAGGACTCTTCTCTTCCATTCATCTCTGTCATTTATCAGTTCTGGCTGGTTTTGCTGCTAGCACAAAGCTAATATATACTATATGTCCTTGATGGTCTTCCGACACTTGCATGACCATATGTTGGAATCTGCAGAACGACATCACTAACAGTTTGATCTTTTGCTGTCCACAGTGTACTGCAAACCTTATTGTACTTTCCCGAATCAGTTGACTTATAGGTTGCAGGTGGCGAAATAGCTGTTCTTTGGTCAGATGTTGCCTCCATGATTCAGGGCAGTTCTCTGCATTCGTGTGCAAGACCCATCCAATTTCTTGTCAAGTTTTGATGCAAGTGTTTTATTAAATGACTCTACATTAAATTTTTCTGAATCTATTTAAAGTATTAAAACCCCTACAAACTTAATAATTACTTCAGATGATTTTATACTTTGATTCATGTTACATATAATTCTAGATGTACGTATATGGTATCCTAATCAATTTTATTAGATTCATCAGGCTTGAGTTCTAATAATATTACTTAAGCCTTCTCTATATATTCTGGCAGTTCAACACATGCTGGTGTAGTGGTTAGAACATTTGCCTCACAGCAAGAAGAAGGTCCTGGATTCAAGGCTCGGCGGGGGCATTTCTGTGTGGAGTTTGCATGTTTCCTCTGTGTACTTCTGTTTTCTCACATAGTTCAAAGACATGCACATTAAGCTTACTGGCTGTTCCAAATTGCTTACTTTGTTGCCATTCTTTAAAATGGGACTTTCTGTATTTTGTAAGACAGGTTGAAGGTGAAAGCTGGTGAGCATTTCTGCCTGTCACACCTCTGCAGGTTCTGGGAGCTATTCTTCAGTGATGCTTCACCGCTCAAATCACCAGAACACCTCAGGATGGTGGGGAATCAATCAGGGATGTATATATATAAAAGTTATTCCGTGAGATGTGTATGACCTCAAGACTTGTGAGGCATTAAGCTATAGACTTCATAAGACTGAAGGCCTGGTCTTCACAAAAAGCAGATAAAGTTGCTTTTTTACATATTCATTAAATATAATAAATAACACTGACATAAGGTTTACAATTTATTGTAAATGAGCCAGTAAGTGTAGCATGAAGAAATAAATTAACGTGAAGAGGTTTGTTAGCCTGTCGTCTCAGACCGCAGGAGATGAAAGGTGAAGATTGAATATCTTGGATCTGTACCAATTGCCTGTCAGCATTCCCTGTGACCCTGACAGGCAATTGATACAGACGATGTATTGACGAATGATTAATTACAATAACCTGCAGACCTGAAAGGGTAAAACTTGTGTCGGTGTTATTTATTATATTTAATGAATATATTAAAAAAACTTTTTAAAACACAGTTTTTATCAAGTATTTTAGAAATTAACAGACATTAATTAACATTTTAATAATTAAGATATTACGTAACAAAATTAATGAAAAAATGAGTGTGTCTATTTGCTTCCTGAACACACTGTACTACTGAACTGAATTGGAATCAGATTTGGTGGGTTAGGGTTATGTTTCTTCTGTGCGATTCAGTCTGGCGTAATTTCATGCTTGTGTTGTAATACTTCTAAAACACGATTTCCAAATGAAATACACCATTCGAAGAGTAAACAACGGAAAGCGACCAACACCCCATATAGGACTCGAACCCAAAACCTCTGAATTGTGAGGCGATGCCTTATCCTTTAGGCCACTTAGCTAGTAGCCCAAATAGCTCTAGAAACAGAGTCGTCCTACTTCCGGGGTTTAACGGTAACAAGAAGCGTTTCGAACTTTTTGTGTGGTTTCTACAATAAAAGTCCTGATTGTAAGGAGTTGATTGGGTCATCATTAGCTACATATTTATCTTCTTTTACTAGTTTTAAGTATCAACTGCTCCATATTTTGTATAAATTACCTTTAAATACATAAATACACTTTACAAATTTACACGGCCTTTCTTTGCAGTGCCTATTGTACACTTAAATTATAGTTTTTTTATTTTGAAAAGTTCAGGAACCGGCAAACTGTAATATTCCCCATGTGCCCATGTTGCGAAAGGAAACAGTCGGTGTTGCGTTTTTTTAAATTAAATAATAAGAAATTTCAGGTCTATAACTTAAGAGAGGTACATTTAATATCACGTTCTTCACTTTTCAAATGTTTAAATTATATTTAAAGACTAATACTACGAAATGCTAACAGTCATGCATGTTGGCTAACTTGGTAGCTACATGAGCGCGCAAAACAAGCTTAGCTTATTTCAGTAATTGTTGCTAACGTTAAGTAGATAGCTAACGTTTATGTTCTAATGGGAAATCTAAACAGCCAGTAATCGAAGTTTACCAGTGAAACCTGAATGAATGAAGAAAAACAGTTTGTGAGAGCACAGACAATACTAGTTAGCCGTACAGGCTAGTTAACCTATGGAACTAAATAAATAACTATGTAAACTACTTATATTAATATGAATAATAGCGAATAGTTTAAGTTAAATGTTAAAATGTGTAATGTTATTTTGGCTCTACTACCAGGTTATCAAAAAGAAACTGGATGGCTTCTGGAGATATTGATCAGCTTACAGAGGCTCTGGCCAAGACTCATGTAGGGGAAGAGCTCAGTTACAAGGGTCAAGGACTGAAGCTGAACGATAAACAGTCAGGTAGGACCTTTATTTGAAAACAGCAATGCTCCATAAATATACAAATAGTGCTAACTGGATGATTTTTGTCCTGTATATAGTGGAACAGATAGTGCGAGAGATAGAGCAGTTCCAGGGTCTGAAGGCATTGCGGCTTGAAGGAAATACTGTTGGCGTTGAAGCAGCAGAAGCCATCGCAAAGACTCTTGAGTCCAAAAAGGATCTGCAGGTATTTTTTTGGGTTATATGTGTATTTATACTGATGTCCGTCATATTCTTGCCTTAGAGTTTCTGAGATAGGCTCTGGAGCCATTCTGTCCCTAACCAGAATAAACCTGTTACAGAAAATTAATGAGTTGTATCACTTTTTAAAAATATATTTCTATATTTATTGTTTTATTTTGGAAAGAGATGCTACTGGAGTGACATGTTTACAGGTCGTCTTCGCTCTGAAATTCCATGTTCCTTGGTGAGTTAGTATTTTTAGTGATATTAATTGTACACTACTTGATTCAGTATTACATCCCTAATTTCTTAAACTAAACTTTGTAGAAATCACTGGGCAATGCTTTAATGATGTCAGGGGCCAAGCTCACTGAACTGGACTTGAGTGACAATGCTTTTGGACCCGATGGTGTAAAGGGCATTGAGGCGCTTCTCAAGAGCCCTGTGTGCTACAGTCTTAAGGAACTCAAACTGAATAATTGTGGCATGGGTATTGGAGGAGGCACAGTAAGTGGTGGTTGTTATTAGGACAGCAAATAGTTACATGATAGCAATTTAGCAATATTCAAAACAATATCCATTAACTCTAGATCCTGGCCTCTGCACTGACTGAATGCTACAAGCAATCAAGTGCTGCTGGCTCACCTCTAAAGCTAAAGGTCTTCGTAGCAGGACGTAATCGACTTGAGAACAAGGGTGCCACTGAACTTTCCCAAGCATTCCAGGTAATAAAACATACTTTAATACACCTGCTTTGATACAGCTATAATCAGGTTCATGCATTTATACACCTTTTTCTCTTGTTCAGTTGATTGGAACCCTTGAGGAGATTCACATGCCACAAAATGGAATCAACCACCCAGGCATCACAGCTCTGGCCACTGCAGTGCAACACAATCCCAATCTGCGTGTGCTTAACCTTAATGACAATACCTTTACTAAGAGAGGTGCCGTATCCATGGCTTGGGTATGATTCACTTTCTGTTTGTTTACTTAAATTTTTATTTCTTTACTGTATTATTTATTATTATCTATACATACATTCATGTATATATTTTTTGATTTTACTGCATGACAATACACTTTTCATCTAGTTTTTAATATTTAATGCAAAAATCTTTTGCAGTGTTATCTCACAGCTAGCTGCATCAGTTCATAGTACAGTTATGTTAAGAATACATCACACTCTATAAAGAGTAACAGTTTGCCACATACATTTTTAAGTAATTAATATGTTGCACCTTAAAAAAATAAAAAATAAAAAAAATAAAAAATAAAAAGTGTAAGAATTATTCTTACAAATTATTTTATATCTCAATAGGTTAAAGTTGTTGTGGTTTATTTGTAATTGAATCAACATCAAACATTTTGTGTGATCAATTACTTGTTTTATTCTTACTGTGTGTATACTTAGATGTCAGTCTAATTAACAACTAGAAAGGGTATGTAAAGATCTGTGGGTGGGATGGTCCAAGGTGGTAGGTCAATCAGTTGGTGATGTCACAGAGAGGGTCATTGTGACAGCATACCTATGTGGTCTATCCCAAAGGTGTCCTTTTCTAGCCTACCCATTCAGAGTAACATACTGGACTGAAACATAAGTAACTCATGATGAGGATACTAATTCAGCACAAGATTTTAATGGTGTATTTTACCAGTTTTAAAGCGTGATAATGATTGCACCGCCTGTTGCAAGTGACCATGACAAATCATGATTCAAGCATTATCCACTCAAGATAATTAAAAAGAAATCCACAGATAGTGGACCAATCAGATTGTGCTGTTCCTGTTTATTACACAGTACATTTACTGTATATTTATGGGTACTGTCGAGAAGATTTGCGTCCAAAATGTGACAGTTGACATAACCCTCGATTGTAACCTCTGCTCACTTGCTCACTGATAAATGCTGAACTGACTGCATGCCCAGTTTTCTATTGTACGTTTGTTTAATATGTATTGGCTACTGTAAGTAGAAACACTGATTTTCTATAGTATCTTTGCAGTTATTTATGTAAACAGATATAAGTGTATCACTGTAGGCATCCTTTCCGTGTTGTTGGACACTTATAATACCATTATGAGTCTTTATGAACGGTTTATGTGGATACGGTTGTTTGCCACCATAGGGTTACCATGCAAAGCTTTTTTGCATTTGCTGATTATAATGCTTTAACATAATACTGGACTAATTCTAACCGTTTTTGTCCCTTGTATAAATAAACAAATAAATAAATATAACAGGTGTGAAAATGGGTAATAGAGGTTAAAATGTTATTATATTCCTTTAATTTATAAAAGTATTGAGAATTTGTAATTGGCAAATTGATTTATTCTGAATATGTAAAATTTTTTGGACTATTAAATTACATTTGTTGTCTTGTTGTTTTTTTAGGCCCTCAAGCACATGTGCAATATACAGGTCATTAATTTTGGAGACTGTCTGGTGCGCTCTGAAGGTGCCATTGCCATAGCAGCAGCACTAAGAGAGTTGCCTGTTCTTAAGGTCAGTATTTTCAAGTTAGTTAGTCAGTTTAATGAGCTCCATAATTCATCAGAAATTGTTGGTAATGATGATGAACCTGTAAGGTAAAGTTTATAGTTTACCTATAAATTGTTTATAAACCGTACCTATAAAGGCTGCATGATGGCGTAGTGGTTAGCACGCGCACCTTGCAGCTAAAAGGTCCTGGGTTTGATTCCTGGGCTTGGGCATTACTGCATAGAGTTTTCATGTTCTCCTCTTACTGGCAAGGTCTTTCTCTGGGTACTTCGGTTTCCTCCCACAGTTCAAAGACAGGCACATTTGGCTAATTGGCTGTTCCAAATATCCTGAAGGTGTAGATGTAAGTGTAAATGGTTTTGTGTGTGTGTGTGTGTGTTGGCGTTGGCCCTGCAATGGTCTGGCAAGCTGTTCAGGGTGTTTCCCACGTTTGCCCAGAGACGGCTGAGGTAGGCTGTGAGTGCTTAGACCCCTAATGAAATGTATTTATGACATGCCTCTAAAATAACTTTATTACAGGACCCTCCTCACATTACTGTTAGAAGAATATCTACTAAGTCTGCATGCACTGTATACACATCATTTAGATTTGATTTCATTTGGGTAACAAATGATACGTAAACCATTGAGAGAAAATATGTGCGTCTTCGACATCATGTTTACCATTAACTTAACAACCTTCTTCAGAAAAGATCCACCCTTCAACCAGCCAAAAGTTTGCATTTCCATCAACTTCATTTTGGACTTTTTTTGTGTTGATGCTGATTGATTATGTATCGCTAAGCTCCTTCTTGATTTAGGCACTACATAAACAGATTAATTAAATAAATGACGGTTTCCCTATAACGAAAAATAGCATGCCGGAAACCTTTTACATTACATGGAAAGTGGACTGAACTCGTGTGGATGAAGGGTGTTGCATGGGGCACGCATGTGCACCGGGCCGTTTCTGGAGGACCTAGAAAAGTTTTCTTGGGTACATTGATTTGGTAAGTGTGTGCTGCGGTTGTCTAGAGCGTGGTTTGATGTGTTCAACGCTCATCACAGGTTAAGTGACCGACGGCCTGTAAGATATTTGGGTGAAAGTCATTTTACAAATAGTCTTCGTGGCTGCTGTGACCCACAGTACACCAGATATGACCAGGTACTCACATGCATCAGTATGAAGAATTAATTCTATCTACTGAGATTGTATGTTGAACATAAAAATGCTTCTGCTGACTGGCACATTATGTTGGCACATACGCTGATTATACACAGCCATTACCACAGAATGATCAAATGAGTTTTGTAAATTCAGCAATATTTTCAGATCGGCATAATAAGCCATGTCAAATTTGCTGATCATTCCAGCCCTACTTGTCTGTGAATAGGTACAGTTATTTAAGCAGTAACACACTGGATGAAAAGTACTTATGGTTCTCATGTGTTTAGGAGCTGAACCTGTCATTTGGTGAGATTTCAGAAGCTGCAGCTCTAGTTGTTGCCAGGGCTTTACAGGACAAAGCTGATCTGGAGAAACTGGACCTCAATGGTAATACTGGTGTTGTATTTGCAATATAAATTAATAACATGTTTAGCTATATAAAGTCATTAATCTGATTCATTCATAAACTTGACATGCTACTGGATTGAAGTAATTTACTAATTCAAAGTAGATCACAAATAGCCATATATTAAAAGTTGTGTTTCTTTCTAATGAACAGTAACCAGCAAACATACAAACCACAATGAATAGGATGGTTATATTCCTTTCTGAAGTAAAGTCACTGAATGATTAAAGGGGTGCAGTGCAGTGAATTCTAAGATTGCAAAGTGCTGAAATGAACTGAACAGTTGTTCCTGGTTGTTTGGACAGGAAACTGCCTGGGGGAAGATGGATGTGAAGCCCTCAGAGAGGCCATGGAAAGACTTGGCTTGGGGGCTGTGCTTGGCTCACTCAGGTATTCTGATATTTTAGTAGGTACTGGGGGGAAAAAAGGAACACCAGCACTATTCAACTAAGCCTAGATTAAGGGACATGACTAAATGATCTATAGAAATCTTGATTTATTGGTTCCATTGATCTGCATTGATTCCAGTCTGGCAGAATCTTGAAATGTGCTTCTTAAATGTTTTTTTCTTCTTCTTGTAATTAAAGATAAAATATAGAATTCAGGTAGGATCAAGCAGCCCCATTTGGAATGTCCAGTCATGCTTTCACAATGATGGCAAGATTTTAAATTCTTTTTAATATTTTTAATTTAATATATATACTTATAGTGATGATGAAGGGGAAGAGGAAGAGGATGAAGGGGAAGAGGAGGAGGATGAAGGGGAAGATGGAGAAGATGAAGATTCAGAGGAGGAGGAGAAGGAAAATGCACAGAACTGTATCAATGGGCTTAAAGATGACAGCAAAAGTGAGGGAAGCCCCACTAAGGTACCCAGGCTGTTTAATTTATTATAAATAATTATATAATTTCAGTATTATTAAATGAAAGACTTTAGTGTGTTTTACTAACATTAAGAAAAATGAATTTCTCTACACAGTTGTCATTAGGCAGTGCTGACCTCCTGTCCTTCCTTCAGGCCCCAACTTCAGAAAAACTGCTTAACCTTGGTGCCAAGAGAGTTCAGCTCTTTGAGCAACAAGTACAGCGTATTATTTTTATTCTTATGAAAAAAATCTGGCCATAATAAGTCCAGTATGTAATGCATTTATTATAGAATTTATTATAGCATTTGTTCCCTGTTTTTTCAGGTGGATGTTACAGATGCTTCGAAAGTTGCAGACATTTTTCTTCAGCTATCCTCTGTGTATAATGAAAATGCTGAAGTGAAGCAACTTATATTTGAGATTGCTGGTATGATCACAAATACTTTGTAGCAATAGTAATGAAATTAATTTTTGTTATAGACATATTTGTTGGTCATTAAATCTTTTCTGTTGTGTAATATAGATACCCTGTTAAAGAAGGCACTGTCCAGCCCTCAGTTTCAGACCTCCAGTTTTACCTGTTCAGTGTTGATGAAACTGGGGCTCTTAAGGGTACCACATCCTATAATGTGATTGTAGTGCATGCTGCCGGGACCTTTCCTCTCAGATAAATTTATTTAGATATATTCCATTCCAGGGTGAGGACAAGGTCAAGAAACTGTGTGTCGTGCCTGGTCATCTACATGCTCTGAGGCACTGTGTCGAACAGGACTACTTCCCGGTGGATCAGGCCAGTGTTCTAGAAGTCTTTGTGTCTCGGTTAGTATGTGTTTACAAAGCTACTGACGAAAGCTAGTGACAAAATAGCTTTTGTTCTCTCAGCACGATTAATATTTTTCAGCTTCCTTTACATCCCTATGACATTGTGTATATTTAACTTTCAGAAGTGATGAAGTTTTAGCATCGTGTGCTGGTGCTAGAGATGACCTTAAAGCTACACTGAAGAAAAAGATCTCTGCCTAGGACCCTGTATCGTCACTGAAGTTTCCTAATACCAGAAAAACGTGGGTCACTGAGGGGACCAGAATGCTTCTAAGCACTTAAACTACACTCCCTGGCAAGAATGATGAATCACAGCACCATCTGTTCATTTAGATTTCTTACTCTTGTAGCGAACAAACAGATCATAGCTCTGACAAAACAAATTTTAACAGATGAACATGCTGGCTTTGTGAAACATACATAAAAAAATCATACTCATTAATGGTATATATATATTTTTATATATAATAAATGTATACCTATATGATAATTTTTTTGTGCATTTACTATTTTCAAGGCATTTGGCTTTACATTTTCTCTCCTGATATTTTTACATTAAGCTGCTTTGTCTACCTGTGTGTTGTACTTTCCCCCCATTTATTTACAAATACAAAATTTTTCTACAACATTGAAAGCCAGTCAAAGCCAGACTGTTCAGGCAAACAAAACGGATTGTCATATCTCTGACTTGTTTAGTTGTTACAAAGTTCAAAACATCTTTATAGATACAATATTTAAAGATGAATTGTCACTGATATTCCTCTGTTGATACTCTGTTGATACTATCTGATTTAAGGCAATTAATTTTCCACTTCAGTAATAGTGACTTTCTCAAATAATATTAGCAATATGCACAGATGCTTGCTATTTATACTTGGAGTCTGGAAAAAAGTAACTAAGTACTTTTTTAAAATATTGAGCTATTTTCATAGATAAAAACAAAAACAATAAAAAACTTTGAATGAGGACTTTTTAGTAACTTTTTTTCTAGATCATATACACCTGTAATTTCAGATGTGTGACAGCACCTGAACATGCTGATTTATTTAACAAGAGGTGTCAAATGTACTGTAAAGCGATGGTATAATTTTTTTTTCCGTTCAGATCTTTAGGGAAGAGCTAGTAAAAGGGAACAGAATAAATTCTGAAAAACATACCTCAGTATAATTTTAATCTCATAATTGGTTATATCATTATTTTAATTATTGTGCTCTGTTGATTTTGTATTCACATTAAAAGAGGATGACTTGTTTCTTGGGGGAAGGAATCTGGTATTGTCATTGCAAACTACACACCTTGGCAAAATTCTATTCCTTTTTTCAGATTAATATAGCAAAAAAAAGGTGAATGATGGAATCAAAAACAAAAAACCTTATGCTTGAATTCTTTATGGTATTGACTTCACCGAAGAAAAACATTACTCTCCAGCTGGTTTCAATGTACTTCATTAGCATGGACACATTTGCTTTGCAGGATGAAAGCTTGCCATGGACTAACTTTTTTTTTTGGTTCTTTTTTAATTTCTACCATAAATTTTTTGTTGGACTGAAATCTGGACTTTGCCAGCCATATCACTGAGTTGATCTTCCTTTCCTAATTAAAGTTTTAGTGAGTCTTTGCTCTAAAGAAGTATACATTATCATGCAGAAATAGACTTAATCACTAAACTTCTTTTCTAACCACAAAATGAGAAAAGTGGCCAAAATTTTAATGTACACTTCTGCAGTTCCCGTTGGTGTAATTAATGCGCTCTCCTCTAGTCATTTACCTGACATGTAACTCCATATCACCACTGATCGAGTCATGTTTATCTGTTTAATTAGACGCCACCAGACCAAAAATCCAGCGTCATCTTAGTGTGGTTCCATAATTTTTCGCAATGGTTATACACACCTAGACTTAAAACTTTAAAGTTCTAACAGTTTTGTCCAAAGTATCATCTTTTGTTTCATATACTCAGTTGTTGAAAAGTTAATGGTAATGTTTGCAAAGAGTTGGAATATCTTTTTGTATTTAAAAGCATATGCTCATTTAATTATCAGTGATTATATGAAGTTGAATGATTGTTCAGCTCCACTAGTCCAGAATTTTTTCTGAAGGGGTTAGGATACAAGGTTTATTTTGGAAGGGCAGACTGTCAGAGGAGAGTTATTCAAGAGTACAGGGAATTTTAACAAGTTTTGTAATTGTTCTCAGAGTGCAAATAACATTGCAATTATAGTAATTAGAAGCTTGGTTTGGGGTTATATTAATTATGCAAATATATGTTGTACAAAAAGTATATAGTTTTATATACATAAAAAAAACTATTTAGACTTATCAAAAGGGTGAGGTTTAGTAGTAGAAGAGTCACTCCTGTAAAGGAATTCAAGAGAAAGTTGTGTCCATTCCATAGTATGTTTGTGAGAGGCACTCTGGCTGTGAGTGTGGTGTGGAACAGTGAGTCTTTGTGTGTGTAGTCAGGGACGGATACTCTCACAGGCACTGAGCCACCTCACTTCAACACGGCAAATTCCTCTGATGCTGGTGCTTTACACAGATCTTTAAAATCTTCTCCACAGGTTGTTATTTAAAATATGATCACTGTTCATCATTAGGGGGCATTAGAAGACTGAATTCCTAGAGCTGAAGGTAGGCGCTATTTGATTCTTATTTGTACAAAAAGGAAAATAGAGATAGGACTGGCTATGAGTGTATATGCATCATATAATATGCAAGAATTATTGATTTAATTATAAGTTTATAGGGCTAGTTCAAAAACTACATTCTATATTTAACACAATTCAGTTTAAAGGTTTAAATAATAAAGAAAATGGTAAAATTGGAATTTATTTATGGTTCACTTGATACCCATATCCGCTTGAGACCCCACTGTCCTCATATGAGAACATTTTTTTCTCAACTGCATTGTGTCAATTTCCTTATAAGATCCTTATATAAAGGCAGTTGAGTATTCTTCTTTTGCCAAACTTCTTTCAGTTTAAAGATTTTAATATTATCAGGTGTTAAGGAACAGAAGCAATGTGGACAAATGGCAAGACTCACATCATCCTGGTCTGGGTCCATGGTTGATTAGGGGGATATAAAGGAGGTTCAGTACCATGAGTACTGAAAACAACAATGACTTCATGAACTAATGTTAGATTAAAATAAAAGGATTCATGTCTGCTGTCTTGTAGCTATAGAGACCAAGATGTTTCTCCTTCCTACCTGGGCCATTATAGTACTGTTTTTTGTTGGTATCCGTGAAGTAAAGCCTGGAAAGTGCCCCAAGTTCTGTATGTGTGACAGCATTCAGCTTACAGTGGCTTGTGTCAAGAAGAATCTGACTGAGGTTCCACCAACCATTGATGAGGTACACTCAAGTCAGTTACTTATATAGGAATGAATATGGCTTACACATTCATTTAAGAAGAAAATGTTTTGAACATTCAAGGCAATTGTAATCTATCTGTAATTATAATGATCTGATTGAAATTTGAGCATTAGGCAACCTGTAATAATTTAGAATTTTAATGTCCTGCTTAATTTAAGAGTTAAACCAAAACCAAAATGGTAAAATTAACAAAAAATATCCATGTTAAAAAATTTATATGTTGAAGGGCTCCCACATGGTTAGCACAAACAAGAAGGTAGGGCTTTCCTGCCTCCTACAGCCCAGTGTATCCTCATTGTCTAACAAAAAACAGAGATCAACTAAAAGCCCATATAAGAATCATTTCTGTAATCTGTGCACTTCCCAGATCACGGTAAAGTTGGATCTGAGAGGTAATAACATACAGGAGCTTCCTACCGGAGCATTCAAACATATACCTTACCTGACCCACTTGTCTCTCCAACGCACTGGCATCCGCAAACTACAGGAAGGAGCTTTCCGCAGTCTTGGTCGCTTGATCTTTTTAAACTTGGCCTACAATGACATTGATATCCTGTACCAAGTAAGACAATCACACAGACTAGCCTCATTGTGTATGGACCACATTGATTTTGAACTATTATATTCTGTGAATAGTTTGTTAATACAAAGCTCTTTGCTACTGTTGTTTTTGATCACAGGAGTCATTTGATGGGCTCTCCTCACTGAAGCAGCTTCTCATTGACCACAACAGAATAGAGGAGATCCAGCCTGGAGCTTTCTCACAGCTGGGGTTTCTCAACCTTCTCTCCATCACTCACAACCAGCTGGTTTACATACCCAATATGGCTTTTCAGGGGCTACAGAACATCAAATGGTTACGGCTCAGTCACAATGCACTCAATTACCTTGACACTGAAGCTTTTGGTAGTCTCTTCACACTAACCCGTCTCAGTCTTGATAATAACGAGCTCCAGTTTTTCCCCACTGACACCATGAGAAGGTGAGCTTAATCCAGTTTTGTGTGTTCATGAAAGTTGTTATTTTGTAGTTTAGCTATATGATAGCCAGAACTGAGGGGAAAAGATTTCTCATGTTTTTTTCTAAAAAAAAAAAAAACAGACTTCCTGAGGTGACACGCCTAGACCTGAGTTACAACCCCATGACCTATCTTGGAGAGGAGGAAGTGTCTATGGCCAAGCTTACACACCTGTTTTTGGATCATAACTCCCTGCAGGATTTTTCTGCTACAGCGGTTTTGCTCTCACCCAAGCTCACCCATCTTGATCTTAGCCATAACCAGCTTCGCATCTTACAACCATTGGCCCCGGGGTCCCCTAAGCTAATTCGTCTCAACCTGGCAGGCAACCCAATCTACTGCAGCTGCTACCTGCGTCCACTGCGCGAGTGGGCAATGCAGGAGAGGGTACGTCTTGGAGGAACATGTTATGGTCCACCCCACCTGTCTGATGAGAGCCTTGACGTAGTGCAGCCTGCTGACCTGCGCTGCCAAAGTCAGGAGGCCATGCTAAAAGCCGAGCTGGAGGAACTGAGCAGACTTCCATCACCACCAACAACCCCACCCAGTGACAAAGTCAAATGCCCAGACAACTGTGTGTGTGAGGTGAGTGGGTTTCATCATAGTACAGAACATTTAATCTTAAGTACTCTATTATTCATTAAATGTTGTCTTTGTTTTTCTTATTTAACCCTAGAGTGAAAATCATCATACATCCTGTGAGAAGAAGGGTCACACCAAAGTACCTCGAGGCTTCTCTGCTGACACCCGTCTGCTGGACTTGCGTAACAATCACTTCCATTACATTGCTTCCAATAGTTTTCCAGGATTGCCAGAGGTGGTTTCCCTTCATTTACAGCACTGTAAAATCCATGAAGTCGAAGGTGGGGCCTTCAGTGGAATGAGAAGTCTGGTCTACCTCTATCTTTCAGAGAATGAGCTCACATCACTGAGCCCTGAAGTGTTCAAGGGTCTTCCCCAGCTCACCTACCTTCATTTGCAGAACAACAAATTTAAACAGTTCCCCAAAGGAGCTTTTAAACTTTTGCCTGGTTTGTTGGTGCTGAACTTGGAGAACAATGGCATCACCAGGCTTGAGACAGGAATCCTGACAGGTGCTGAGAAACTTAATAGTCTTTTTCTCACCAAAAATGATATTACCAACATCGCTCCTGGGGCCTTTGACGCAGCAACTGACCTTGCTACACTGCGCTTAGGCAACAACAAACTTATGGAAGTGCCAACTAATGCCTTTCCAAAAACAAGCAGTTTCACAAAGCTTGATTTGTCCCATAATCCTATTCGTTGGATTGGGGCTGAAGCTTTTCTTCCCATTGCAACCTCTTTGAAACATCTTTATCTCAATAACATGGGTTTAGAAAAGGTGAGACTAAATTATACACAACACTTTAAAATACAAATTGTATGTGCGCCAACATTTTTTTAATTCATGTCCTGGTAATTTCACATTGGATATGATTTTCTGTGTTCTTTTTATACTATAAAAGCTACTTGTTTCATTTATTTTTAATGTACAGATGTCCAAGGAATCACTTGCTGGCCTTGGGTCTGGACTACAGAGTCTTTTATTGGAGGGCAACCAACTTGAGAATGTGCCTGACTTTAGTCCACTTACAGGACTTGAAGTCATTAATCTGGCAGAGAATCCACTCCTGTGTGACTGCCCACTCCTTCCACTGCGCAAGTAAGACTGCTGCCTGTTCTCCTTATCTCACTTCATTAACATTGCCTAACATGATTCATTGGTGATGGAGGAATACATGATCCCGACACCAATAATCAGAATGTGATTACCTTTTTAAAGTGGTGTGTTTTGTTTAATCTGCTATAAAGTGTGATGAAACCTTTCAATACTTTTGTGAAAAAAGTAAGATCATGAAGGAAATTGCCAGTTGTGAGGATCTTACATACAGTCCCTTCCAAAAGTATTGGACCAGCACCGCCTAAATTTTTGTTTAATGTATTCTGAGTAAAGCATCAATAAAATTGGTCTTGCTGGTTCTCATTCAGAGGGGACTGTAATCCAGCATTTGTAATTGAAGGCAGACCCATCCTGGATGTTTATATTTGTAATCTGTATGTTCAATAATCAGTGTTTTATAATGCTGGTAATGTATTTATATATTCCTACAAAAAACTGACATTCTAAAACAACTTTTTTTGCAGGTGGCTAGAGAAGGTCAACCTGAAGGTGAGAGCCAAATGTGGATACCCACCTGAGCTAAAAGGCCAAAGGGTCACAGACATTCATGCTTTTAAGAGTTGTCCA
>JBCNYG010000019.1:24806841-24818242 GCA_039654305.1 Porochilus rendahli
GTTGTCCAGGACAAGGGCCTCCTATTTTCAAGAATCTTAAGACCTCCAAGGCAGTAAAGAGAACAAAATCCATAGCAGCCCCTGAAAATGCATCAAAAGTACACAAAACTACTAAAGCTAAGCCCAAACCAAGCAAGAATGCAAAACCTCACTTAGTACAGAAGTCTAATGCTAAAAACAAAAGGGCTATGATCATCAAACATTCATAAAAGCATCATTATTATTTATTATATTTCTAAATTAGCTATTTAACAGTGTTTTACTGTATTTCACAATGAACAAGATGGATTCGTCAGGTTTTACATTCAGAAGTAGTTAACAGTTAATAGTTAACAGATATTAGTAAAGTCTTATTTTAATATAATCCATTTTTTTACATTATAAAGTTAAACCTGTGATTATAAATTCAAGTTCATTCATTATAATTATGTTCGAAACTACTGTACATTTCTTGCTATTGACAAACTGACAGAAAATGAACATCAGTAATACATAGGTACAAAAACAAGAAATAATATTTTAAAAAGTCTGAATCCACCCAGTGTTTATTCTTCTTTTGCTGAGGATTTGGTCAGGTGAGGTGGTTTTTGATACTGAAAGAAAGAAAGGTGTCCTATATTGTCCATCAGTCCAGCTGTTTTAATGCAGGCTCTGTAATTCAGAGTGGATATTCTTCTTTCAGTAAAGAAGGTGGAGGAGTGTGGAATCCAGTGCTTCCACTGCCTTCAGGGTCAGGGGCGATAGAGGTCTCCATCTCCTCCACTTTCACTTTAAAGGAAATAACTGTGTAAAAAAAATAAATAAATAAAAGGATTTGCATTTCTTGCATGATTGCTAAATTTCGGTAAAGAAGTAAAACATTTTAGAACAGAAGCAGTACGTACCCTCTTCCTCTGGCTCAGTTTTTAGAGTCATGATTGGCAGGTTCACAGGCTGCATGGGTGTTTCTGCAGGCAGAGCTGGCTTGTCTTGGGGCTGAACAATTACAGACTGACTCTCATCTTGCAGGGGGGCTGAGGTTTTTGATGTGTCCTCACTTGTTTTTTTCTTTACATATCTTCTCTCTTAAGTTCCCGAAAATGTTAATGCATTTAAAAATAAATAAACAAGATTCAAAGAGTAAAGAGTGATCAAATGGGTGTCTACGCCACGGCAGTGCTATACTTGTATAAGCATCAAAAAAAAAAAAGGTACAATTAAAAAAGTTCAGCTCACCCGTCCTAGACTCCAGTTCACTGACTACTGCATTTTAAAAGTACATGAGTGCTACTGTCTCAAACTCTCTAACTCTGTTAGTGTTCTTTGTGCACAATCAACTAGCTGAATACTGAGCCTTTCATTCTTTCATGAAAACACGGAGGACATGACGAACAACATATATAACTATTCAACGTCTATATCACATACGAGCATGGGTCTCTGACTACTGACATGCAGTGTGGCAAAACCTTCACTGTTACTGAATAACCATATAAAAATGACATGGTTGAAATATTTTTAAATATAATACTTTAACAAATTATCTTCAATAATTTTAATTTGAATTGAATTATCTTCAATTAAAAACACTGGTGTAGATTGTTTTTCAAAAATAGCAGTGGAAGATTAGTATTAGAAATCTTAAGAATATAAAACATGTTTAGGATTATAAATATTACCAAAAAAAAAGACCAAAAAATATGACTGAGAAGTGAAAAAATACTTACTCTTTTTACCCGCTGTTTTTTTGCTTGTACGTTCCTGTGGTTCTGTTGAAATAAAAATAAAAAATAATAATAATGTTAGCTTCTGGCACATGTCAATATTAACTTTAACATGTTTTATTTGTTATAAAATGTATAAGACACCACACTTTCAGTTACATATACAGGCATTTAAACAACAATTGACCCTGTTCCACCAATTAGCCTCGACACAAGTGTTGACATTTAGCATAACAGTACTAGAATATCACTCCACTTGTCTGTGGTCGTACTATCTACCTGTTTGCAGAATTACACAACGTAACTTTTTTTGATACAACATTTAGCTGTCTGACATTATTCTAACTTCACATTAATTTCTTGTTCAATTATTTAAAAAAAGCTGTATTACAAGCATTGCAATCATACCATTGTTTTTAATGTCAACAGGTAATCATAACTGTGCTGATATTCAGGCAGTCACAGCTGTCATGACATTTATTATAGCAGTACTTTTGCATGTGTTAGACTGCTTAATTACTGATGACCCAGTGTAGCACCTAATGTAGTACTTGTACTACAGTACTGTCACCAAGTATTCATCCTCCACGGTGAAACTCCAAAACCCCCGTGAAGCCTCCGCTTTTACAGTAATAACATTTATTACATTTCTTTATTAAGTGTAAATCCTGAAATCCTAAAATAAAGACACTTGTCATCTCGGTTTCTTTTACCTGGGCCAATGGGGGGCTGGAGCTGATATCCAGTGAGCTCACACCAGCCCACAGGGTAGATATCAGGTGATTCACAGTCCACCCACTGATCAAACTCTGATTCCCAGCCATCAAAATGGAGCAAAAGCAAGCGGCCCACACAGCGCTGCACAGTAGCCACACACACCAATCGAGGCTCCATTAGGTCCACTGCCTCGAGCTTCGTGCCTGGGGCAAAGCTGTGCTCTACAGCATCCTGGAGGAAGGAAACAAGAGAGATATGAGCACTTACTACTCAATTATTGGTTTGTGTACACACACACACCCACACACACACACGAGTGACTAATGAAACATGAAGAAATATTTTACTGTATTAAACAGCCTGCGTGGCACAGCCTCTGCTCCCATTTCTTCCAAATATTTAGGCCATGTGAAGGTTGCCTGATTATATCCTAATAAAAAATAAATGCATTTTAATATATTTTAACACACTGTACAGGCAAGTACTGTATGTGCTCAAAGAATTAAAGATAAATCAATAAATAAGCACCACTCATACCAGGGGGTAGAGTGAGGGGGATGTCATTGCTTTGGCAATACCCTGCAGGTAAGATAGCATGTGAGCTAGCATGATAGCAAAACCAGTCTGAGCCATCTCCAATCTCCACTCCATCAATACTGACCATGAGATAACCATCAAACAGCACCTGATAGACCAGAAAACGGACACCAGGGATTACAGGCAATATAATAACACTGAGTGCATGGAAAGTTTTTTTGTTTACTGAATGTAGCAAATTACTAGTCAAGATTCAATGCACTCAAATCATTTACTGTAATTTCAAACCAATTTTAACCCTGTCTGTGAAAACCTGGCCAAAGTCAAGAAATCACTTAATGAGCTATGCGCTGTTTAAGGTGATCAATCATGATCTGTGCCAAAAACAAGTTTATTTCTGTTTATTGTTCAAAACAAAAGAAAGGTAATTAAACTACAGCATACATTTTAGCAACAAAACCTGTCAAATCCATGAGTTTTTGAAGCAAGGAATCCAAGAAGCCAGAAAGGAAGGAAGGAAGCCAGAAAGGAAGGAAGGAAGGAAGGAAGGATGGAAGGAAGGAAGGATGGATGGATCACTGAAAACTCCAACTGCTAAAACACTGTACCTGGGTTTACCTCTACCTCAGAGGAACCCATTATTGTTTGATTAATTTCTTTTTTTTAAACATACTAATGTTTTGTACTTAATATCCATCCACATAGTATAAACAGCTCAGATTACTGAGATCAGTGCAACTCTGGTGGAGTCAGATTTCGGTGTTAATGTCTAAAAGGATGTGTTAAGATAAATGTTTAATTATTTCTGATCTGTCAGATAATGACATTGTGAAAATGAACTTCTGATTTTAGCCCTCGGCTTTTGAAGATTTGAGATTCCAAAATTCCAAATATCAGCTGAAATTTTGAGCAGGATTTCCTTGAAGACATGTTTCACTTTGGCTGGATTTTTCTCAGACAGGGTCAGAATTGTGTGGTTTGTTGCTGTACAGAACTTAACTTAACTTAAATAAGGTCACAAAAATATCAGTATGTTTAGTAGCAGTCTTTGCAAATCAACAAGATGATCACTGTACCTTTCGAATAGAAGCTACGCAGATGTTCCCCAGGTTCAGAGGATCGATAGCCTCCAGTTTCATGCCCTCTGTGAAAAACCCTCCTTCCATATAAACAGTCCTTAACTAAGATTCATAAAAATAGATTAGTAATGAAGAACTCCAAACGATTTCATAAAAGAAGATCATTAGGAAATCACTAAATGAAGAGCTGAAATAGTCACCAGCATTAGACAGACACTGACCTTTTTGAACTGACATGGTACACTATCACAGAAAACCTTACGGAATGCTGGATGACTACTCATATCAACAGATTTATCTGTGAAGAAAGCATAAAGAGCCTCAACTAAAAACATGACTTACTATCAGCATCATGTGCCTTGAAGTGAATTCTCATATGTGATGTGTTTAATTTGCCAAAGAAAACAAACACCAAATATATTCACTGAAACAAATGACTGGTGGAGAAAATTTATAATATATATAGACTATATATAATATAATTATATAATATATAATACTGGCATATATAATATCAGAGCCTTTTTATTCTATAATAGGACCTAACGTTAGGTTACATTACGGTACCTGAATGACATGTTTACGCTTATACTACTAATACCATTACTACTGTCATGACATAAGTACTATTGTGGAGAACATTAGTGGAACATTATCATATTTAAAAACTTTCCTCTTTTGAGTCTTCTGACTGTGCTCTGTATAACTTGAATTCGAAACTGAGCTTCTAATTATCTAATGAGATTCTGCAGTTAGACCTATTGAAAAGTTTATGTCTATGTAAATGTATATGCATGTCTAGGCATGATCTAAGTAGAAGACAATTCTGGCCACCATTACCTGTCTCTTTAATAAGATGACCCACACTAACTGACCAGTTTATGGGGTGTATAAGGGGGCTCAACATGTGACACCAGAAATCTGAGAGAACCTCCCCTGAGGGTCCAAGCCCTGCATCTTCATATATAAGCCGTAGACGGCCTCCAATCACAGCGTCTACCACTGCTGTACGGGTTCTGCTAACCAGAGACCGATCCACTACTTCCACACGGACACCCTGTCTGAAGGGATACTTCATACTCTCCGCCATCTGAGAAACAAAAGAAAGAAAGGAAATAATACAGAGCTCTGAACTGTATATAGAACACTGGTTAATATGGAACACAGCATGTATTAGAGGTTACCAAAGTATGAAAATCCACAGGTATCGTTGATGCTCCTACAAGTCTCTGCATCAAGAATACTTTCCAATCATTTATACGTTTTTTGATCTCTGATGAAGAAAAAAGTAAGGAAAACCTATTAAAATTTAGGAAAACCCCCAGCAAATACAATGTCTTCATGTTGCCTTTTCTTTATAAATAAAATACTACAGGATTTCCCGCAGACGTTTTCTGACTTACCTTGAGGGGGGACGAGCAGTTTGCTGTTTACCGCACACCAGCCAATAGGATGGACATCAGCGATACCCAGGTTACACCAAAAATCATATCTATCATCATCTTCAAAACCCATGTATCGTAACCGGGCCTTGTAACCTGGGAAAGGAAAAGTTTATTCATGTAATATAAACTGTTTAACTTTCCCTAAACTCCCTAAGTTTAAACCCCTTCAGTTCGACTGCCATAAACGTATTGCTACGACAACGTTATTATTAGTTAATATACTATTGTTACTTTAAATAAACAATATTCCTTAAGATGCAAACCCCTTTGCAGTCCGTCGTGAACACTTGACCCTAAAGTGTTCTGGCATATTTAATTTTTGACTGTTTGTGCAAATCTCACAACTGAATATAATTAATGTAATAAACAAACAATTTGGTACCAGCAAGTTGAATGACAGTAGCAATCCAGTAAACTTTGGTCAGCAAAGTAGTGCGAGTATTTAGGACCTCCACTAGCAATCCGACTTCAATGTCCTCCCACTGAGCACAAAGTGGTACCTGGGTGGCCAAGAATCCACACTCAAACAAGTACGTAGTCCATAATACACAGTACACTAATGAGTGTAACTTACAATTTAAGAAGCAATTAATCTGTAGTTTCAAACTTAAACATGTACTACTGCTTCACTGTTCTCTAAAGTTTTTTACAGTACATATTTGAAGAAAACAACGCAAAAATAAGTGAAAGAAGGTTTTCATTTTACTGGTATTAGAGAATTATGGTACTGACAATGATTGTATCTCTTTTTAAAATAAAGATAAATTTAAGCCTGAAGGATACACACATGTCGGAAGCAGGACACTGGGGCGGCGAGACAGCCATGTTTCTCAAGATAAGATCCCCAGTTAAATCCTGAAGAGGCTGAAAAAAGTAGAATAAACATTAAATGTGCACCAAAAATATATTTACAAGAATATAGTGTATATATATATATATATATATATGGCACAATCTGATTGGTCCACTACCCTGAGGATTATTAACAATTATTCAGTGTGGAAAATGATTGAATTTAAATGACAGACACTCACAGTTTATCATGGGAAGTAAAACAGGCGGCAAAATCATTATAACACTTTAAAAAGTCTTTCTCTTGTGTTTCCATGAAGTTTTTAGTTAAATTTTGAATCAGTGCGTACACATTTACAAATGCATATTTAGCAGCTTCTTCTGTGTTCATGTGGTATGTAGTCTAATCGTTGAATGAAAAAGCCCTTAACTCCACAGCACACAGGTTTAGTAGCAAATGTACAGAGAAACCCCATTATTTCTTTAAAAGAAAATCCCGCATGGACAACTACAGGAGTCACCGACATGCAACATCTGTCTGAGAAGGTGAGGAAACAAGAGGCATCAAAGACCCACATGGACAGGTGTCCAAAAATTTCAACATTTGGACAGCTGAAAAGAAAGACGAGCAAAATTTCAGTACAGGTGATATGGTCTCCATAGTGACAATCATTGTTTTTGTCTCTCTCTGTCTCTCACACACACACACACACACTCACACACTCTCACACTCACACTCACACTCACACTCACACTCACACTCACACTCACACTCACACTCTGTAAACCATGGATGTTGGTTTAATGGTTAAATAGTTAAAATGTTTTAAGGCAGTAGGTTAATGCCTGTTAATTTTTGTTCATGTATCTGTATATCATCAGAGATTTATGAATTCTGCTCTCCTTTTGTGACTGTAAATAGGCCTCTTCTTTCATAAATAACCAGATTGTGTGAAGATCCACACTGAATATACTAATCTTTCAAATAATAACTTTGTTTTATAACTCATATATATTCCCCTCTTCTTAATTAATGGTACAGTATATCTCTTTCAATGTTCGATGGTATTTGAGGGTAAACTGACTGTTTATCTGTTGATGACTGCATTATTTGAAAAATCAAAATTATTTTATTTATGAAGACTCATGGATGTAATCTAATGTAGTCCAGTACGTGACCTATGTAGTGGCAGGGAAAATCTTTGTGATTTACTGAGTTGACCAGTAAAAGCTGACAATTGCCAGTTTTGCCATTGAACGTGTCACCTCAGTCATCATCACAACAATTGCCCCCCCTGAGAAATTTGTCAGGAGCCGCCACTGTTCATTAATCTTTTTGTAAATTATGATTTCAATGGGTAAAATATTTGTTTCAAGTTTGTGCTGAAAAATTTTGTAGTTAAAAAAGTAAGGCTTTATGGGACTAAGGGCACAGAATACAATTTTTAAAAGTTTTTCCCTAAAATTGCTTGTTTTAGTGCTGTAGAGTCACACACTCTAGAATAGATGAGGGTACTATTTGTAGGGAACTATTTGTAGAGGCTACCAAGAGGCTTGTGACAAATTTGAAGCAGTAACGGAAATTTTTGGCAAAGAAATAATTATTGTGTTCATGTGACAACAATATCACAAATGCTTCAGAACTGTTGCTGAAGTCACTTCTCCACTAAACTTTGTCAAAACACACCATAAATATTCTTAGGCAAAAATGCAAAAAAAGGCCAATATGGAACTCTTTGCCCTCAATGCCAAATGTTATATTACTATCCAGGGAATACAGTAAAGCATTTTGATGGTAGCATCTTTTTGTGGGGGTGTTTCTCTGCAGTAGGAACTGGGACACTTATCAAGGTACAAGGAAAAATTGATCGAACCAAAATCGGACTCTGCCAAAAAGGTTGTCAATAGGAAGTAGGTTTGCCTTCCAAGATGAAAACGCAGAAAAAGGGTGAATGTCCTTGCATGGCCTGATCAAAGTCCAAACTTAAATTCTATTGAGACTGTGAAATAGCTTAAAGATTGTAGTCATTCAACTGCCACTCTTCAGTTTGACCGAGCTTGAACAGTTTGCTAAAGAAGGGTGGGGAAATATTGTACAACCATTTCAGTAATTCTGCCTTTTTCTCCTCGACTGCTGGGGGCATGGTATCGTAGTGGTTAGCACATCTGATCAAAAAAAAAGTTCCTCGGTTCAAGTCCTGGGCATTTCTGTGTACAATTTGCATGCTCTTCCCCTGCTTGGATGGGTTTTCTCTGAGTACTGTGGTTTCCTCCCACAGTCTAAAGACATGCACATTATAGCGCATATTCCAAATTGTCTTTAGGTTTGAATGTGAGTGTGGATGTATCTGTATGTGTGCTACAAACGAATGGCAAGCTGTTTAATGTGTTTGTACCCTGCCGTTGTCCAGTGTTGGCTGAGTACGATTAAAGGCATGTTCTGCACAAAACATAAATTGGCAGGCACTAGTGGAAGAGAGAAATTTTCAATCGCATTCACATATGGCCAGATTTTTGCTTGACTGGTAAGTGAAACATTCTATTATCACTTTGTTTTGGCAAGAAAATACTTAGTTGTGTTAAATAGTGATGTTTTTCAAATAACATGGAGTCGACCATGCATAGGGTATACTTTGTACCAGACATGCGCTTAAGTGGTTCAGTGAGTGGTTTAATGAGTGAGAGAGAGATAGAAAGAGAGAGAGAGTGAGAAAAAACGGTTGCTATTATGTTTTTCACTACTTGTACTTTGTACTGCAGTACTGCTTTTTCCAGATCTCTTTCAACACTGCACTGAGTGCTATTTATCATGTTTCCTAAAATTTCCCTAAGATAGTGCTAGGAACCAAGTGCCTTTAAAAATTCACTCACTGGGTGGGGAAAGTTTAAAATATTACAATTTTTAAAAAGGAGTTTGAATTTCAAACCTTCAGTACACGGTTCTGGAGAATGGACTGTCTGACTGTCACACTCCGGTTCTTAGTTCCCACCCCCCCACCCCACCTCCCTTTTTGCCACAATCATAGTTCATGTCACTTAATAGCCTGAACTACTGTCAGATCACTAAATAATGCTTCAAACAGCTCACTGTGTCATTTTACTCAAAACCACTGTAAGCAAGTGAAGACAGTCAATCAAATTTTAGCCCATAAGGCCTCCAAGCTTGTGGTCAGAAAAGCATACAAGCACATGAATTAACATTATTTTTGGCCATATCAAATGTAATTTTAATACCTTGATTTATTTATTAGTATTAGTATTGTCCATCCATCCATCTGTGTATCCATATGGTTACATTAGTTTCGTTGTTTATCTGTGTATCTGCATTTATTCCCTTATTTGTAACTGATCTGCTTGCACACTGTTAACAAGCCCATCTGCTAAATGCTAATTAAACAGAGCATTAAATGTACAACATCATACTGTTTCCTACAGTATGGTGCCAGCTTACGTCGTGATCAACAGCTTTGGAGACTTGAGAACCAGAATACAAGCCTACATTGATCTTTAAAGTTGGTGTTGCATTAGTGCGTACACACGCCATATCCATTGGACCATCTGCATGAAGCAACATGAAGAATTAATCCCAAGCAGATGAAACAAAAACACAACTACAAACCTCTTTCTCTCTTTCTTTCTCTGTGTCTGTGTTTTTTCTGCTCGCATTACTGTGCTTGGTTTTTTGTTTTTGTTTTTTAACCCCATCCCACAGTGTGATATACATCTCGTTAATTCTTGCCTCACAGCATGTTTCAAAACATCTAATCTTTTTCATCTTGCGGTCTCTCCCTTTATCCATCACTGACGCTTCATTAATTTTTATCAGACCAGACGATAAATAATTAGTCATAGGCATCTCAGATAGGAACAGAATATTGCAGAGTGCTGTCAGTGCCAACAAAGTGCAGTCTACGCATTTCTGTGTGCATGCTATATTTATGGTTCTGTTCATTATATCAGTCACAGGGGAATGCTGTTACAGTGACTGTTACAAATACATAGAGAATACATCTGGGAATGTCACATGAAAGCCAATATTTTGACTATCACCCAAGATTAATAGTGTACAGATAAAACAAAAGTAAATGACTACCCTGTACAGTGCAAAATGCCTGGCAAGTTTGTCTTCGACTCTCCTATTTGGCAATTATTTCCTGTTCTTGTAACTTGAAAACAAATTTAAAAGCAAGTGAGTAAATTTTGAACACCTACTTTTTCTGTGCTTATGAGAACAAAGGCCCTAAAGGCCTGAAACCTGTACATCTGAACCCTTTCTAAGCAGCCCATCCCCCTTAACGACACATATTCTTAAAATAAAAAAACATATTCTTCTAACAATATTCTTACTAAGTGTTAATATCTTACTGCACTGGAAGATAGTTTACTTGCTTTAAGAGGATATATAAACTATAATCAAGAATAATATTCTTAAAACAATATTAATAATTTTACACATTCTGTTCTTACATAGTGTATTATTCCCAAAACAAGATCAAAAAGTGACACTTCATTGAAAGAGACCATTTGTGTTTTGTCATATCCACGCGCCATGAGCACACCCTCTGTACATTGCAAATAAATGAGAAAACTCTGTTGAGCGTCCAGGGTGGTTTTTCATCAAATTTTCTCCAATTTCTACGGGAGGAAAATGGTGATCTCTGAGGTAATCAGGTGGGGTGAGGTCTGACTCTGGGTACTACGATTTCCTTCAACAGTTCAAAGACTTGCAGATTAGGTTAACTGACTCTTCAACATTGCCCCTATGTGTGAGGGTAAATGTTGTCTGGGTGTGTGTTGCCCCTGCAATGGATTGGTGAGCTGTTCAGGGTGTATCCTGCCTTTGCCCAGACTCAGCTGATATAGGCGCCAGCCTCCCCTCCACTCGTGAAGGATTAAACAATATTAAAAAAGGATCGGCAAATGAATGAATACATAAATACAGGAGAAGTGCATTTCAAGCATTAAGGAGTACTTCACTTGAGTTGCAAACTGCTTTTATGTTGTTTCAATCTTATCTTGGGCCTTATTTTACACCACACTCAGATGACACCCATGACCGCCTGACTAAAACCACATTGCATGAAGCCACATCTACTGAAGGGCCTTTATCCCAGCCCCCTTACTTTGT